>JASDQU010242785.1:50532-61735 GCA_032191745.1 Picea mariana
ACCAACTTGGCATTAAATCCAACCTCGAATTGAAATAAATGCATGGCCAACCCATCATGTCCATATATTTTACCATAGCTTATGTGTATGCCAACACACTATAACAATAAACTTATATCATGTGTATCACTACTAGGTCGCTTCACCATATAATCTCATAACATAATACCATGTGGTATATCTACTCTAGATATATGTTATTTAATGACCATTTCATGGAATCAACCCGTATACTTATGTGAACGGACCAAAACTTATAACCATTGTCATACTATATGCCAATCAAATCATAAACACAACAAGCAATACCATATATCAAACAAATGTTTATGAGAATTGGTTCATAACCTCAATATTTATCACCATTGTTGCAACATGGAACTAATATGAATTTGTAAAGTAAATCCATTAGCATGTCATAACCTTAGTGTTAGCGCTCAAAAGTGCACCATTAAAATTTTGACTCCTTCACCAGTTTTGTCAAAATTCTCAGATTCTTAGCCAGGTCCCACAACCTCCAAACTTCTCCATCAATTATGATAAGCTCTTACTGATTGTTTTTGCCCGAAACCCTATGGTCTTTGTCCTCTTGACCTGCAAATAAAATGTTGTAATTCTTATCATAATCTGTGAAAGCTACACAACTTGTTAAATCATCGTATTTTCTTAAAGCCTCATTCTGGATACATGCCTATCGATGAATTTACATTTGACTTATTATCCCTTTGCTTTCATTTGAAATGTCAAAATTGGTTTTTCTTTAATCTCTTGAGTCTAGGATCTTGACAATAACAAAAATGGTTTTGATTTTATAATAATATATTTTTTTTTGGCTTTTAAGCCAATATTGGTTTCTCGGGCTTATAAGTTTGGGAAAAAATGGTTTTGATTTTATAATATTTATTTTTTTGGCTTTTAAGCCAATATTGGTTTCTCGGGCTTATAAGTTTGGGAAAAAAATAAAAACATTGGGGCTTACAGGCCCAATCTCTAAGTGAAGCACCGAGATCCAAAGTCCACAGTTGTCAAGCACCTGCCACAACACAACGTACCAAAGTTGAAACCAAGCGCCCAAAGTGCCCAGCCACATGGAGGAGGAGCCCACATGGGATCCTTTACTTTGCACTATGCATCGATTGGGATTAAAACCGTCGACATATGTAAACAGTAATGAATTGGATCTCCTCGTCGATGTGGGATATAACCCACTCTGTAAATAAAAACGTAGGCTTAAAACCCTCAAATGCAAGGTGTCAAGCAAAGCATATCAACAATCACAGTTGTACTGGAAGATGTTGAAAGAGCTAGCTTCCAAGCTTGCAGTTGTTAGTTGAGCAATAGTTGTTAAAGGCAGAGCATCGATAGTATCTACACAAGGCACCGAGCAGATTAATGAAGTGTTTAGTTGCTTGCAGATGTGGAGATGCCAGGGTTTCCCATAAGGATTCTCTCGTGTTTTTCATGGGAAATAGGTTCAAAAAGTTTCAAGAGTAGGTTGACATCAAGATAGTGAAGATTTTGGTATCATACCCTCTGTAGTTTTCACTGCTGGTAAATTTATTTAGGGAACAAGGGTTTCAATCCAGTCGATTCTTCTGTAACAACAACACATCCAGTATGATGATCATTTGCATGTTGATTGCAATATCACTGATGATGGGAAATCAAAGGCCCTCTTTTCCCGTTTAGTTTCTAATGTTGTGTATTGTGATCATGATGGATTTCGTTGCAGGTCCAGATCTTGATTGAGCTTCAGGAGGATATAAAGATGACCATGAAGATCAGATGCCTTCCAAATTTTGGAGAAGCGCCAAATGGCAGTTTGGCTTTCAAACTGTTGACAGATCTTTGGTGGATTATGTTGTTTGATCATGAAGGTTAAAATATCCAATGGATGATTACGCATTAGTCTGTCTCTTCCTCAATAATTCTTTGCCATCTGAAACAAAATAAAAAAGGAATTGTAGTAGACACATAGTCATTAATAAGAAGTGGCCATTCCCAGGATAAACAAGAACGCAAGGACAATGGTTGTTATTGGTTTTTTATCCATTGACAATTGTACAGGTGTTAAGGGCCCCCTTGTTCGTTTACACCACTACTTGATGTTATTCCTGATGCTAGCATTCTCTGGTTTTTTTTTTTTGATAAATTTCCTAGATTAAGGCTTGGAGCCAGTTATATGTTTAACATGGTCGTTGGTCGACTTCTCAGGGTTATGACATGTGTATCAACAATCCTTCCTTCTGCATGACCTTGGTGTGCTTCTGCTCGATTTAATGTTCTGACCATCCTCACCCTTGGTCACAGAAGTATTTATGCCATATTCATCTGATCCTAATATGTATTGTTAGCTTCTTCAAATAGTTAGTGCATCCGTTGAATGGTATACAGCTGATAGGCAGTTTTAATGCCTTAAATGAGAAGAATACTTATGACTCCATTGCCCAATGGTCCGTGATTGATATGCAGTGACCTATGTTATCTTTTCCTTTCTTTAAAGTCTTGTTGATCACAGATTTTAAACCTATTCAAAACAAATTCTATGTTACCAAGCTTACTCCCAACCTATTCAAAACAAATTCTATGTTACCAAGCTTACTCCCATTTGCAGTCTGGGAGTGACTCTTGTTGTGATAACACTTAGTACATACCGTGACTTTGTAACAATATATTTGAATATGAATGCAAAATTACCCTCATGTACATGATTTGTAACCATGTTTTTCTTGTCACAATTTGACCCCATTGCATATATGTCAAATTTGTATATATCAACTGTAAATTTTATATGTTTTGAACTTATGAACACTTTGTAATCATAGGAGTAGGGCAAATCATTCATTTTGTATATTTCAAAAGTACCATGTCACCAAATTACTAAAGACTGAAGATAAATTATCAACATAAAATGCAACAAAGTGAAGTGCAACAAACCAATTGCATCATTTAAGCAAGCATCATAAGAACTACAGATCGATAAACCATAACTTTTGAGGCTTCATCATCATACTACTAACATGTAGGTATGCCAGTATGCTACATAGAATGCTTAAAAATAATAATTTGTGTGTTCTCTTATAGGGGACCCCACCTATTAATATTATATTATAAATATTTAGATATGCCTTGCAATCATTTGCACGATTTTATAATAGSTGACGAGATTTCAAGTCAACAATATTGAGCTAATCAATCTTTGTAGTTCTCAAGATCTAATCATTTGCAATGGTCTAATGAAGTGGCCGAAATMTRACCARATGACTTGTTTCAACATGCTAGGTAGTMGTGTTGTGGACTATGTGATATTATATATCCCTATTTACAACCAAATGGTAAATTTTGACCTTTTAAACAACCATGAGCCTAACTTTGGTCATAGACCTTTAACCCTAACTCTAAACTTTATCATGCACAAAAAACTCTTTGAAGATAACTCTGGTAACCAAAGGCATCTTATTTTTGACAAAAATAAAGTTGATCTCTTTTTAAAGGACTTAAACACCAAATTAAATCTTCTATCATATAAAAACAATATTGAAGACATCTATTATAATTTACAACAACCCTCTCTACCTCCATAAAAAAATTCTCTATCGAAGTGTTTTGTAAAAAGTAGAATAAAATTGCCAACCCTTGGTATGATAACGAGTGTAAAATTGCTAGAAAAGCCTTTAGGGATGCCTATGATGAGTCTTTGAAATATGATGAGATTAATATATACAAATCCCTAATTAAAAGGAAAAAAAGGCACTACATAAATAGAAAGCAAGGGAATCTTTTCCACCTTTCTAAGCTAGATCCAAAGAAATTTTGGAGGCAAATTCTGGCTTGTAAAACTAAAGAAAATGTTATGATTCCCCTGAAAGACTGGAATTCCTACCTTAAAAATCTTTATGAATTCCATAATGTCCTGGACAAAATTCCAAAATTTTCTACAGAAGTTGATGTTTTTTCTATAGAAGACATAAAGTTTGGGGTTAAGCGACTTGCAAATGGGAAAGTTAAGGACATCGAAGGATACCAAGATGAAATATTAAAAACTGGAGGGCCTATTCTGATCCCTCACATACACAAGCTCTTGAATTTAACAATCAAGTAGGGCTTCCCTAAACCTTGGACTCAAAGCCTTATTGTACTTATTTTTAAAAGTGGGGATAAAAGCAATCCCTCTAATTATAGGATCATTATGATTAGCCCCATTTTATCCAAGCTGTATGGAACTATTTTGGAAAAGAAGATGACATATGGCTAGAAATCCACAGAAAAAGAGTTAAAGGTTAGACTGGTTTTAGAGGTTATCGTTCAACTCTGGACCACCTTATCATTCTTAGGATCATTGCAGAGGAGTGTCGCAACAAACAAACCAATCTCCTTTATTGTTTCGTTGACTTTAGAAAAGATTTTGACATTGTTTTTAGGACCAACGTTTGGAATAGGATAAAAGAGATAAAAGTTCCCTCCGGGTTGAGAGTTGTTGCCGTAAGGTTGTATGATAACGTTATTGCCAAGTTTAGGAGCACTGAGGGTTGGCCAGAAGAAATTAATTGTAATATAGGAGTCAATCGAGGTTGTCCCCTATCCCTTACCCATTTTGGAATTTACATTGACAAGTTAGAAGATTGTTTGGAAGTAGTAGGTTGTGTTGGACCAACTCTTTCTAGTATAGCAATCATCCTTCTTCTTAATGTCGATGATATTTTTCTTATGGAAAAGAACCCCTATTACCTTAATAAGCAACTTAGAATCCTCAAGGACTTTTGCTCTAGTACAAGTATGAGTGTGAACACTGACAAAATGAAGGTTATGATCATGTTGACGGGTCAGAATGACCTATTCAGTCAGATGAGGGAAAACGCCGGATGGCATGTCCCAATTAGACCCACTCTCATTTGGAATAGTGTTTCTGACCATATTTTGGCATGGTTACCGTTCTAACTAATATACTAACTAAATCTAAATCTGAGAATCGAAGGTTCCAAGATGAATTAAGAATAAAAATCCTAACTAACTAATTCTAAGCTAAGATGAATGATTACAATTCTAAGATGCGGTCTCTATTTAATTCTAAGCTAACCTATCTTGATCAGGAGCAAACTAAAAAGGATGAATAAAGTGAAATATTTTTATTACTTTCATAGAAGAAATTCATAATACAAGTAACATGAAATTTTAACAACATAAAAAGTTAGAATCAAGCAATTGATTAGTTAACTGCATCATACTATTGTTGTACTCACTTTGAAAATCATGGTAATTGTGAATAATGAGAACATTAATTCAGAAATAATTCGTAAACTAACATTCACATACTACAATAATAGACATGCATAAATTGAATAATCACATTCATACATATTGACACCATAATCTCCAATAAAATGTCTTCAGGTTCAAATTAACTTGCTGTAAAATATTGTCTTGCTACATTCGGAAACCAAAAGCCTCTTCTTATGGACAATCCTCCCTTTTATAATGAGGAGAGACTATTTACATCATCATCTTTGCAATCATAAAATCAGGGCAGTTTTACAAAAATAATCTTCATATTATGAATCTAAAAATAAGATTACAATAATTGAAAAATGCAACATCTAGGAGAAGTTGTGAAATTTGTAATCATGAGATGCCATGTAACCACATATGATCATGATATTTTTTCCATAGGGAATGATCTCTCATTATGATTTCGAGTCTGCCTGATTGTAATATCTCCAAGACTAATTCTTCATTGCAAACTTTGGTGAATACTTCTTGGTATAACTGCTTTGTCTCCTTGTTGACAAAGAATTGGATTTTGTGGATGAGTCGGGCGAGTTTCAACATATGTTCTTCAATTGATTATTTCTCAAATTGACATAGATTTTGAATGTTCGTCTGGCTGGTTTTCTTGTGTTCCTCCACCTCAACCATTCTTGTGTTCAAATATGTTGTTTCATCGATGGATAACATCGGTCGTATTCCTGCTTCTTTTGCGAGGTCGCTTGAACTACTCGACAACTTCGCGCAAGTGTCGACTGTAGTCCTCTCGGTGACCTGTTCACTCAAGAAGAGAGGTTTGCAAGTGTAAAATAACATCGTTCATCTAAGTTTTTCCCTCTTGGAATACATTGGCAACACATTAGGGGGAGATTTTCACATATCCTGCCAACTAAGCATTTCCTCCAAGGCTTCTCTTGCTTCCTGGTGCTTTTCTTGATCAATGTGCTTTGTAGCCTTAGTTGTTTCTCTCGCTCAACCTTTATGCTATTTAGTAAATAGAGGAGTTCATTCTTTCCTGCCACAATTTCTTCTCTCAGTACTAATGCCTGTGCCTTGATAGATTCTACAATACACGTTGATGCCCTAGTCTCTTCTATGGTTGCCTTGAGTTTCTGCTTTTTTGCTTCTAACTCGTTTTATAGGTGTCCTGTTGGATTTTCATCCTTTTCTCAAATTTTGCATTCATATGGTCTCTTTGTACTTGCAAAGACATGTTCATATTTTTTTGTATTGAGAATGTCCACTGCTTTTGAGGCTTTCTGAAAATCTATGGTAAGCTTGTCTTTCACATCTTTCAACTCTATCTCCAGTTCAATGACCATGTTTTTGGCATTGTTGAGGGTGATGATTACCTCAAGAAGAGATGAAGCATTTAGTCCTGCAAAAGCATGGAGTGCAGAGGCTACTTGAACCACGTTTTCTTCAGGATCAGGCCCTGCTTTCCATTCTACTACCCTCTTTGCAGACGATTTAGACTTCATGTCTTCTCCTCTTTTCCTCTTGGTCAATCTCTTCGCGATAGTTCTTGTCCTATCATCATAATAGTAGTCCCCAATGGATACTATCGAGAACTAAAAATTCATGGCTTGAGAAGAGAAAGAGGAATCTCTTGGAATAGTACTTATGGGAGTGTATTCTTGAGGGGGCACGTTTATAATGCCCAAATTGGGCGATGATGGAGAGCTAGGGGTATGGCTTAAATTATGAAAATGGTGCTCCTTCAACAACTCGTTTGCCTTCTTCTTAGCTTCAACTTCATTATCTACCCGTTTTTGCCTCATTAGTTGATCTCTTGGCTTCTGCTTGATCAATCAATCTCTTGGCTTGTGTCTCATCAACCAATTTCTTGGATTTGACTTCTTCTTCTTTATTCTTTTGGAGCACATCTTGTTGCGCCATGCGCTAATGTTCTTTTCTACTATTTGCCTCCTCAACTTGCCTTCTCTGATAATCCTACTCAGCTTGGAGACTTTTTTGTTCTCCTATTCCTTTTTTTTATAATCCTTCCTGACTTTCTCTTGTTCTCTAGCGATGTGAGTGTCCTGCTCTTGCTGAAGCAATCTCTGGAACTGGTTTAGAGTTACCCTCTTGATCTCTTCTTGTTCATGTTCAAGTTCCCGCTTGACAACATCATGGGGTAAGTTATGCAAGATTTCATCATAAGAGAGGATTCCCTTAAAATTGTTCTCTTCAAAATCGACCACATGAATGCTGGAATGGGGGAGACCAACAAATATGACATGGATGATTGCAAGCTCATGAATATCATGGCCTTTAGGCTCTCCCAGGCATAGGATTACCTCTTGTAGGTCCTCTGCTTCTTTCCTTGCATGTTGGCCATTGGAAATAGTGTAACTTCCGATGTGGATAGGGAAAATTGGCCAATGCTTTTTGCTGCTAATTCACAATAGTACAATGATCTATGACCCCATGGTTTGGTATGTAATCTCCCTCATTAACAAATGGACTCAGAGAAAGTAGGGTAAAATGTGTGGGGTGCCAGTGGTTCCATACACCCTGATATATGTATAATATTTATATAGGAACTAGTCAGCCACCCCTTTCATCCCATTCCTGGCTTCAAAGGAAATTTTGTGTCTTGGGAAACTAAACAGAATAGAGTGCAAAGGGGCTAAGAAGAGATTGCATATGTCATAAAAGTGTTTTTTGTAATTAATGCTCTATAACTCAGAGCAATATACATGGATGGGGGGTTGGCTTCGGTCTCAGTTCCACCCAGGTCAACAAATTGTACAGAGGAGCAGATGGTGTCAATCATGTAGGCCGACATATAAACAAAATGCCTTTTGAATACCTGGGACATTCTTCATGTGGAGACATATGTTGGAAGCGAGGATGTCTTACTAGTTGAATACTTGTCCTATCTTGACAATGGTGTGTGCCAAAGGTAACCAATCGGTTTGAAAATGTGTGCTCTTCTCTTCTCCATATAACCAACAAAGCATGGCTACCAACATTTTGTATGGCGTCTTGAGCCTGTGGGTGGGAACTAAATTCTGGCCTTATTTGAGGGTTGTGTCCTCATCAGTCCACCAATGTTTCATTTTCTTTAGCTGGTCCTTTGCTTTCTTGGGAAAACCCTTTTAAGAACGGTTCATTGAGAGAGCATGTGGGAGTGGGAAGATGATATCTCGAGCCGATGTCTTCATGTCTCAAGGACACTACCTGCTTCCCTTGTTTGCTCACGATGGTCATTGTGGTTATATCAAATTGTTTGACACAGTATTGCGCTACCTCGTTGTATGGGAAGAGCGATGGTCGGGAAACTACTAGATGGATGTCGCTTCTTAGGATATTCTGGTAAACTCCCAAATTCTCGTCATCCGCGGGGAAATCCGCATAATTGAAGATCCTGTAGATTTCTTCATATCCTGTAGATCCTATAATAAAATTTCAATGAATATTATAATGCTACAACAATCAAGGTAGACTACCCTACAATTTAATTAAGGGAAAACATTCCAATACTAAAAGAAGAATGCCTATTTTCCATTCAATATCAACCTTGACAATATGCCATTTAAAAAAAAATTAACATATAGTATTTACCTACATGTGGCTATAGGAAATAACGTTGGATACAGTTTCTCTTTGATGACATGGCTTCCAAGGAAGATAGAGAAATGTTCAGGTCAAACGCTCTGCTTCCAAATCAATTCACCATAGTCAATTATCACATTGGGAGATCGATTCTTCTACTAAGGAATCAATAACATATACAGAAACAAGAAAACAACTTCCTCTATCAATGGAAAAAATCCCAATGTTTCTGTAAAATGCTTCCATTTTCACCATCATGCTCAATGACTTGGAAAATGGATTGGGATTTTGATTGCAAGGGAAAAATGAGAAGTATATCTAAACAATAACAAAAACCAACTTATGATAGTCGTGTATCTCAATTCTCACAACAAATGGATAGTCTGGATTTCTTGGCAGATGGGTTTCATTGATGTCATATGCCATAACGATTTGTCATATGTTTGTGTATAGCATTTCAATGGCTATGTGAGCACATTGTCCCAAACAATACCTAGATATAGTTATTAAAACAACAACCAAATATTCATTTGCAAGAGATTGTCATTCAATTAACCATCAAGGGTGGTGATTTCATTTTACCATGCATATTTTATCACATTTAGCATAATGAACAATGAATTGAGTATGGATTTGAACTATGCACTCTTATAAAACAAAATTCAAAACAACAGACACAACAATCAATCACAATGAACATATACATTTTACCTTAGAAACCAAAAATAAGAAAACTAGCTTCGAATGGTTGTTTAGTAACATACTTACCAACTTAACGAGAACTCTACAGAGTTCTCGTTTTTTTGGGGTCCAATTTTTTACCTTGTTTTAAAAAAATTGTGCTACTGGTAGCACCCCCCCCCTCCTTTTTTAGGTGGTTTTCAATATTTAAAATTTTTCGGTCCACAATGTTTCCACATTTTTTTTAAATACTTATTTTTCATCTATTTTCAATTTATTTTATTTTATTTTTATTTTTATTATTCAACAGTGTTTTTAGTCATTTTTCCATGCTTCTTTCAATCTTAAAAATATTTTTTGCCATTTTTTTTTTGAAGTTACGATTTTTCATATTAAAAATCAAATTAAAACACCAAAACTCAAAATTTAATACAAAATTAAAAAAAAATAACTTAAAAAAAACATAAAATTACAATTTTTTTTTTTTTTTAATTAAAAAACTTAAAAATATGTAAAATTTAGTAAAAAAACAAACAATTAAAAAAAAAACATATGCATTGGTGATGGGAGGCCATGGGGGTTTAAAAAAAAAATGGTTTTAATTTTAATTAAAATTTTATGTTATTTCAATTGTAAAATTGTATTTATTTTTTTATTTTTTTTTGTTTTAAATGTTATTAAATTTGTTTATATTTGATATTTTTATTTGTTTACTTTAGTTTCAATTAAAATTGATAGTTTTTGTATTGTAAAATTGTTTTATTTTTTTATTTTTAAATTTGCTTAGAAGTTTATTTTAAAATTGGTTTTAAAATTTTCTTTTTATTCTTTGTTATTGATTTTATTAAAATTGTTTTGTTTTCATCTAAATATTGTTTTTAAAATATATAATTTTGAATTTTTTGTCTTTTATTTTAATTTTAAAGTTTAAGTTTACGATTTTTTAATATTTTTTAATTTAGACATTTTTTTGTTGAATTTTGTTTCTCAATGTGCTAATTTTTTGTAGATTATGTGATATCTGATATCCCTGTTTCCAACCAAATAGCAAATTTTGACCTTTTAAATGACCATGAACCCGACTCTAATCATAAAACTTTAACCCTAACTCTAAACTTTTCCATGCACATGAGCGCCATTGAAGAGCGTTGGATTACTGAGAGGGGGGACGAATCAGTAATAGAGCAATTTAATCATTTTTAACCATATAATGCAAGTGTTATATCAGTGTAGCATTATCATCCAATAATTGCAAAGTAAATAAACAATGAACAATCATACACATACACAATACACCAATGTTTTTATGTGGAAACCCAAAGCGAGAGAAAACCACTGAATGAATTTTCTTACATGTCTCGAAGAATTACATTCATTGGAAGCACCAACTTCCTTTGTTTTCCAGCTGTAACTAGAAGGAGGCTCCAACCCCCTAGTTTCTTAGGCTACAACATGAGGGAAGCTCCAACTCCCCAATTCTATGGCTACAACCAGAACGAGGCTAAAACCCCCTAAGTTCTCCGGCTACCATCGGAAGGTGGCTACAACCACCTATCCTTGCCCCGTCCAACTGCCCTGACGTAGACGTAGAATGATGGATCCACTGTCACACTATCACTATGAGATATACTGTTGTAAATTTGTACCAATAAACCTGCACCAAACAACCTGTACCAATAACCTGAACCATGCATCAACC
>JASDQU010242785.1:61873-72559 GCA_032191745.1 Picea mariana
CTATCTGATTTCCATGGAGACTACCACTAGTGTTGGAGATGATTTCCAACTAGATGGATAGTGATGCTGTTGCTCGTGGTTGATTTGTGTGATCATGAGATAGCCTGTGTGTCTATGATGATGCTACCAGCAGGATGGTCTGTTCTCAAGACCATTAACGTTACTACCTCCCTGGCTAGGAGGGAGTGTTGATGTTACGGTAGTCGCGGGAGGTATTAACCTCCATGTGTAACCTTTGATGAGATTAGAATATTCCGGGAAGCTAGAAAAACCCTAACAGATGAATAAGAAACCTAGAAGACAAGTCAGATCAATAGAATAATTTATATTAAGTTATTAGCCTTTAGAAAAGAGAAGTCGGTCCAGTCAGTTGACTTGGAGCACTATAAATAGAGGGCGCTTGAGCTCATTTGGACTCACTCTCACTCACAACCTCATAAGGACTAGTGGTGCGCATAACTGGAGGAGAGTTGTAGCTGCTGCAGTGGTGACTTGGTCTTTGGCTTATGGTTTGGTTTCTTTGCTTGGTGCACTAGCTTTGGAGAGAGAGGTACGCTACCTTGGTTGGCTATTAGTTGTAGTGATTGCTTCCTGAATTATTCTATCTGTCAAGGTTAAGGTGCTTGGGGGGTGGCCTTATGCCTATGGTTTGGTGACAATATAGTGATATTGTCTATGGTGAAAACGAGCACACCTATTATTTTAACAATAACTGCATTCATAAGGATCACTGAAAGAAAGACATCCACAATATACACAAGATTTATCGTGGGAAACCCTCATGGTGGAGAAAACCCAACAAAGCTTCTTCAATATAGATTCTCCAACAAGTACAATGTCTCTCTCAAGAGAAGTCTCACCAAAACAGAAGATCTACCAGAAACCCTAACCAGAATAGAGTAGCACACCACTAGACCAAGATAGTCCTTCACCAAATAACCAAAACCCTTTACTGAGACACCCCTCCTTTGTAGCTGCGTCACTCTCCAAGAATTGCACACGATATGAGAGAGCTAGTTGTGTGTATCTCCAAATGAGGCGCTAGGCCTCTTATAAATACTAGTTGGACTGCCCAGAATTAGGTAAGGGCCGACTTGTGCACTTTACCCTTCTAATTTACTTTTGACTTGTAAAGGCACAATAGGGCCGACTTTTACAAAGGCACAATAGGGTCGACTTAACAAATATAATATAACATTAATCTTTAGGGTTTTGTCTGAGTCAAATACAATATGAATATAATAATAATATCTTTCGAAGCTACTCAAACTTCAACACCTCCTTCACTTGAGGCACACCCTATCTCTACTTGACAGGGCGCATGCATTCAGTTATAGAAACAAAGTGGCATGTGATGGATATTACGAGGTGAAGTCAGTTGAGTTAACTAAGGCATATGGACACTTCATCTCACTCTTCACTCATAACAGTTTCACTTAGATTGGACACTTAGCCACTTCACTCCACACGTGTGAGGAGTGAATTCCAGTCACACTGGGGTGCATTACTCCTCCTCTCCAGATGACACTAGGTTCTTCCACTCACTTTCAGTTGAGGCACATGGCCACATGAGATTCCCTCACTCACTCATGAACATGTTCTAGAGGAGTCTCATTGGGATATGCATCCCCTTTCTCCATATAAGCAGGTTTCTACATTGGCATGCGGTTGGATCTTCTTCAGCAGCAGCATACTTTGTCAGCATTCTCTCTTTCTATTCTAGCTTCTCTTCTCTTGTGTAGGGATCATCGCTATACTGTTTTCATAATCTGTCTCCGTGGTGCAACCAACCTCTTGGAAATTTCAGAAATAGAACCTTTTTATGCTCGTATCGAGCTCTCACAGATCAGTGGTATATTGAATGTTATTTGTGCATGATTTCGAAGTTTTAGCCTGTCATTTTGGTGTATTGCAGACACTTAATAGCACATCTTCTACCTTTCTTTTCATCTTATTTCAGCTAATGTTGTAGGGATTCCACCACAAACATCTTTAAACAAACATTGAAACTCGTTGTCTAATCACGGCCACAAAACATTCTTCTTTGTTGCTGTTTTGATCATTTTATGCAGTGTTACCAACATCACAATAATATCACGATGTTGGTGATATTATTGGCAAAATTAGGGTCAGCGATATTTTCTGATATTTTCATTCTTACAACATTGTTTTTCACTCTTATGACATTTTCCGATATTTTCCCCGATGTTGCCGATATTTTTCGTTTTCGGACCCTCGACAATATTTTGCCAATGCCGATGTTTGCAACACTGATTTTATGTGCAGATTTACAGGTTGAAGACAGGGGGAAGGTGTAGGGACACCCCCCTGAGGTTGGCAAGCACCAGCCTGAACGGAGAGGGATCTGTTCATGGCACTTTGGTGCAGTATTCTCTACAATTACACAGTCTTTCCTTGCTGATTTTATAGCTGTTTTAGATCAGATTTGAGTGCGGAAGACTGTGCTAACAACACCCCAAAGGCACTTTCCAATGGCGAAATATGCATGAAAATATGTAGATAAGTGCACCAAAAGGTGAATGCCTGCTACATGTGCAACCTTGCCTGTAATATGTGAACTCAACAACAAAACATGCCTCAAAATACTTGAATATTCCTCAACATGTGAAACAAAAGGCACACACATGAATTTTCATTGCCACCACTCAATTGACTCATACCATGCCCCAAAATTCATATATGCTGATGCAATGCTGCTGAAAAGAATGCCCCTGAAAATGCAAATTGGAGTTGCATCTTCAGGAAGTAACATGTATGACAAGTTACAACATGATTGAAAATAAGGTATCTTATTTTGATAGTTCATGTTCATTTTCAAAGCTGGGAAAATGTAGAATCTATGTGATCAATTAGTAATTACATTTCACAACAGCACTGATTCTTTTTTTGGAGAAAAAAATTGTAAATTTATTCATAATAGATTAAATTACATTTCACATATGCACTGAAGCATTTATATAATTCCCCCTCGTAAAACAGCCCAAACAGGTCAGCATATTACATCTATAATCTCCCACAAAGGAGCATACAAATATTTCCAAGCATCTCTCAGATTTGCTGAAAAGTTCAATATTTGCTTCGTCAGAAAAGATTCAGAAAAACTGCATACACAGTCATCCAGAGAAGATTCAGAAAAAAGAGAGATGGAAATATTCTTTTGATTGATCATCTTTGATCTGTTGTATATGCCACAGACCAGAATCCAGCTGAAGACCTGCCTTTGAAAGGCCATCCGCTTCACCATTTTGCTCCCTTGAGACTTGATGAAAAGAAATTCAGTTAAAATTTGATTTTAACACCCGAATCTCATTGAAAATAGGCCTTAACATTAAATTTTCCAGGTTATTGATTCCTCATATCCAGATTATCACTGTGAAATTTCTAAACCCAGTACACTTTAAACCAATCAAATTAATTTTTAACTGATTATTCAGGGTTTTTTTTCACAGTAAATTAAATACACAGCAGAAATAAATTACCAGGAACTGAAAGTAAAAGTAGACAGCAATCACATCACAAGTACACACTTATTTTTGGACAATAGTCCCTGGAAAAACCCAAGGTGGGAAAACCGGTGCAGCAGATCTGAGATTTAATTATTATTCGTTAAGAAAATATAGAGTTCTCTTACAGTACAAATCGGCCCAGCCAAATACCAAGCAAAATGCTCAACCAAACTCCTCCCCAACAATTGTACGCCCCCTCTCTGCAAATCCCTGAACCAAAACGTGCCTGACGAGACCCCTGCGTAAGCCTCTGTGCAATATCGTACCGCTGTCTGCGTGGGTGCTGCGTCACTTGGTACAGCGGCCCTCAGATCTGAGATAAAGTCCTTTGCAAATGCTGAAGATGTGTGTGCCAGTCTGCTTGATGAGTCCTGTCTCCCTGCAAACCCTCACACTCAAATCTGCAATCAATCCCTCTGTAGATCGATCTCTTCTTCTTGTGCACCCTCTTAGCCCAACCAATCTCTTTATTCTTCATTGAGCAAGTGAAACCCTAATCTCCAAAAGGATTGAGGGCTGAGATCAATTGTCAAGATTAAAAGACCACAACTTAAATTATTTTTCACTTTATCTTTAGAAAAAGTACTCAATAAAGTCAGCTGAAGATTATAACACATCAACAGTTCTTTTCCTATGTTAGACTTAGGAAAACATTTAATTAATCGACTTAGCCTAAGTTTCATTGTCCTCCATCATGCTAGGACGCTGTAATGATGATGGAAGACCTTCCTTGCTATAATCTCAACAATCACCACTATAGAGTCACGAAAAATCTGTATTTTTGAGATCGCTTTTTCTCCAGAGAGAATAAACAGTAATTTTAGGGCCATCAATTGAGCATAATTGTTTGTACCTCTGCCAAGGCCAGCCTTAAACTTGAAAGTATGAGAATCATTCAGATGAAGGACACTGCCATCCCCACAGGTAGAGGGGTCTCCTTGACAGGCCCCATCAAAGTATGCTCAGGCTCCCGACCTGTCAATCTGTGCAGCCACAACCTGCCTCCCAGAGTTTTCTTTGCAAGATTGTGAAAAACTGATAGAGTTACTCTGAACTGCATGTTGAAGTGGAAGTATATGCTGATCATCAAATAAGCTTGCATTCCAAGCAAACCAAATACCCCAGGCAACAATGAAAGGAAGAGCTTAAAACTTTTTTAGGGCTGGATTTGAACACCAAGATCTTATGCAATCATCAATATAGACTCCACTCCATACATCTCCTAAGCCTATAAGCTCTCCTAACTCCTTCCAAACCTGAAGTGTATACGCACATGAAATCAAAAGAAAATGGTTTGACAGTCAAATGAAAAACATCTAGTTTTTTTTTCACTTGCACTATATCTGTCAAAGACTTAATGCCTCAAGTAAACATGCATGCATTAGTACCAAATTTTAGGAGGAATTCTTTAACATATGCTACAATTATTGGGATGTGTTTCCAGGGAAAAACCACAAAAGTCATCTTGAAGGGTCACATAATAACAGTCCACCAGTACTTAAGAAGGAATGATATGTAGTTCGGAAGTTTGGTTTGATTTCAAGTGGTTTGCCCTTTTGCAGCTCTCCCACAACTCAGGAGCATAACTTCTATGGATCTTGGATGTGATGTCAGAGGTTATTCTCGAGCTGGTAATGACACATTGACATGGTACTGTGTCATTGTTGCTGGAAAACCTGGCTCTCAGCTCAGTAAAGCACGTGAAGTATGCTATATATCTAACTAAGACCTTTTTCCATGCTTACAATTTTCTTGTCGAGTATTATTTCTGACTGTTGGGTTATCACCTTGTAGAAATCTGAGTATCAAGTCTGATGGTCCTACTTGCAGATTATGCGCAGTGTCCAAGATAATCTTACAAATGAGGTCATTCCGGATACAGTCAATATATTATCTCTTCCAGATTCATTGGTTGCAGCATATGCCTTCAAGGAAAAACGCCTTACTCTTGTGTGGTTAGATGGGGATGCTCAGAAAGTAAGTAGACTCATTTTCTAGTATGGAAGATGTTTTGGAAGCTGTAATGATGCTGGGATGACCTCTTTTGTAAAAGGGTAGTCATAGCTTTAATCTGTTACGAAATTATTGTTTTTGATACCAATCATATAAAAGAACCTAGACTCTAAACTTGTGTACTTTCGACTTTCCAGAATCATGTATACCAAAAAATTATAAATTAATGCACATTAATAATAAATTTGAGCCAACCTAACCTCTTAAACATTTTCAAAATTCATTTAACATTTTGTATTTATATACCTTCCCTTTGCATCGTTTCTCCTTATATTTCTTTATGCTTTCTTTCCTTCCCTGATGATGGGTAATGGAATTATCCAAAATGTCAGAAATTCTAAACTTTGACACAACTTTATGCCAAAGACTATGAACAATTGTCTATTTTTCTCGGGTTTCTCAAAATTCTTCTTCTCTGCAATAATAGTGGAATACTTCTTTCTGTATGACTGTTCATTTGTATGTGCTTGAAACAATCAGGCGCATAATGCCCTTTCTTGTCACAATAATAACATATGACATTCTTCCTCTATGGTTTTTGCATTCTTTCATCGATATTAGTTTGTGCATATTTCTTCTCTTCTTTGATGTTCTGGTAGTAAGTGCCTGGTCAGAAGTTCACTGACTAAATCTGTCCCCGCATTGTTCCTCCTATAGCAACATGCCACCAAGCTCATCAAAGTATCAATCCTACCACTTTATCAGTGACATTCAAACCTGTCACAAAAGGCTAAAGAATTTCATTCAATCCATTGATGGCTTGCACTACAGGACCCTTTGAATACATGTTGTCACCAAATACACCAAGTTGACTGTGCATACCCTGTATGTGTGTTATATAATCAATAACGGCGTCCATCAGTCATCTTCAAGGCATACGACCAATTTCTTACATAATATATACTTGTTACATTGGAGGCTTCATACAAATTGGGAAGGTAGTCCAAATCTTTTTTTTTTCAAGGAAAACCTCATGGGGAAACCCAAGGGATGCTTCCCCACATTCATTGAAGGCATCTCTAGTAAACCTTCTGCCCTAGACTAGTGCACTTCACCTAGGGGGTATTTGAACTAGGCACCTGCTGGCATAGATTAGTGAAATGCCTAGCAACATTAGCGACAACAGGGTGAGATAACCCTGGGCCTAGGTAGTCCAAATTTTATGTGAAGTATTTGTTAAAATTTCAATTAATGACATGACATCTGTACTCAAAGATTTTACTCTACAGCTGAAACTGAAAATGTGAAGAAACACAAATTCAAACTTCAGATTTTCAAAGACTAAAAGCAGAGGACTATAGATCGGGAGAGTAGATACTGCATATTAGAATTTCAGATTAATCTGGGAAGTGACAGAGTAGATCTTAGAAATACTAAATCTGCAAAAATGAAAACCAGTGAGCTAGAAAACTGTATCAGCAATCACAGAGCTTATCATTAACGCTGAAAAAATAATTACAAATGACTACTTGTTTGCTAATGCGTCCTCTATCTCTTTTTATAGAATAAGAGAGGGGTCCATGCATGCAAAATGTCCAAGAATGGAAAAGTGAAACGCCCCAAATAATGTACCCCACATGTGCCAAGAATAGGTACATGCATGCAAACACATGGCAAGCACACTCTTCTATCTGGTGGCTACACACCAAGCACACTCCTCTATGTAGCTATTCTTACCACACAAACTAACACCTTTTCTCAAAGTCCCAAAGATGGGTGCTAGCCTTGTGGAACTCAGGAGGTTGGCCACTGCTACCCCACCAACTCTCCCCTACACTTTAGGCTCAAGAAAAGTTTCCTAGTCAAGGGAGGCTTCGCTATCGGTCAACCAGGCTCACTTCGTGTAATAAGAATGGGAGTAAAGAAGACCTAGCCACAATTGTGATGGAAAAATAAATGTAAAAGATGGGCTTGGGGTGACGAGTGAATAGGAGACCAGTGCCTATCTTGCTTGGGCTATGGAGTCTAAGCCACTCTTGAGTATTTGTCCTCTTGTCTTGGTTGTTGAAGTCCCAAACATCATAAAGATTGCTTGGATGAGCATCAAACTAGGAATATGAAACCTTGCAATGATTATAGGGAGTCCAATTCAAAAGAAATTAACCTAAGTATTACAAAGTAAATCATATACTAAACCTAGGGTAAGGAAATGAAACCTTAAGATATTCATCCCCACTATAATAGATTTAGCCTAGAATTTGACAAAAATAAAATAGAAAAGTACTTCATACCTCACTTGCAATGTTTCTATGATTACCCTAGAACAAATACTAAGGAATATACAATATTACACAATAGCTTTGCAAAGGTGAGACAAGCTTCTTCCTATTATTCTCCACTAATCCAATCCATGTAGAAATTTTAGAGAGCAAACCTTTATATAGGTTTTAGCTCAACTGTCCTCTCCAATAAAATAATATTTTCCTAAGAAAATATAACTAATTAGGGGGGAGAATTTGATCAAAATCCCATTTAAAAATGCTTGGATACAATGTTCTAGATGGTTTTAGTGCCACATGTCTCCTTCCATCCATATCTTCATGCAAAAGCAAAATCTAGGTGCCATTTTTTCTTCTCATGTGTAAAATAATGATAAAAGGCTTGGTCAAATGGAAAGGGCGAATTTCCAATAAGTGTGCATGAATGCCAAGTGTAAAACTCCATGATGAGTGTGCTTTCCTAGAAATAACCACCCCCAAATAATAATATTACTTGGTAGGGCAAATTTCTAAGAAAATGAGTGGTTTTCCATGTGTATGTGCCAATGCCAAGTGTAATGCTTCAGTGCTCTTTCTAGAATCCCTTTGACCAAGAAAACTCTAAAATAATTCTTTTGCAAGTGTGCTCTTGGTACTTGTGTCTTGTGGACTGTTATCACAGAATCTAGCACCTGTACAAAGCCTTCACAAATTGCCAAACTTGTATAACAATTGAAAGTAATTGCGATTGTCACCTAGGCAAGTACTTCCCTCGTTTTAGTGATGGATGAAGGTCCAACACAAGGGAGGCTTCCCTGATGACCTCAAGGGATCCTAGAGCAAGATTATCCAAGCCTACAACTCCCTATCTTGGTCACCTCAAAGATGAGCTAGAGTTAGGGCAAGGGTGAGAATAAGATGAGATAATTGGGTACGTTAAATATATGCAAGGTATCTTAAGTATTTATCAACAACTATCAAGTCCAAATTGTTAGAATTAAAGGGATGTGCTCTTTTTCCATAGACAATATAGCAATATTGTCACACAACCATAGGCACGCAGCCACCCCCGAGCACCTTAACCTTGATAGATAGAATAATTCCAGAACAAACCCTAGAACCAATAGCCAACCACGGTAGCGTACTTCTCTCCAAAGCTAGCGCACCAAGCAGAGAGTCGAAACCATAACCAAGGAAGAAAGTCCAATCCATAACCAAATCACCAAAATCCCAGTTGCAGTAGTTGCAGCTGCACTCCCTCTCCAAACTTGCGCACCACTAGTCTGTGTGCAGTTGTGAGAGTGTGAATGACAAATGAGCTCTAGTGCCCTCTTATTTATAGTGCTCTTTGTCACCTGTCCAGGACGACTTCTTCTTTTAGAGGTTAACACTTAAATATTAATTCTTTTATTGAGCCGACATGTCTTCTAGGGTTTCTGCACATCTGTTTAGGGTTTTTCTTGCTTCCTGGAATATTCTAGTCTCGTCAAAGGTTACACGTAGAGGTTAATACCTCCCGTAGCTACCATAATATCAACACTCCCTCCTAGCTAGGGAGGTATTAAAGGCAATGGTCTTGAGCACAAACAAACCATTCAATCGGTAGCATCATCATAGTCACACGGGCTATCTCATGATCACGTAGATCAACTCACGAGCAACATCATCACTATTAGTATCATCTGATAGCATCAACTGCATCATCTCTTGAAGCCACACTCCATCTGAGTAATCAGGCATGATGTTGAATAAGTCACTCACTCCACAGAGTGATACAAGAACCATTCTTCTAATCGAGACATATGTCCTAGAAGAATAACTGTTCCAACAGATGCTGGAAGCCACACCATAAGATACAAGGACTATTCTGGACATACGTCCTAGAAGAATGACTGTCCTGGACCATTTTCCCTCTGGCCACTGCTGTGAACTCGGGAAAAATATGTGTCCTGTACCAATCTCTCCACTCTGGTCACTACTGTGAACTCAGGGAGATAGAGCATTCTTCTAATCCAGACATACGTCCTAGAAGAATAGTTGTCCATGGTACATTGATAATTTGTCAACCTGGACCATTCTCCACAGGGAGAATGTCTATCCACCAACAATATTTCAACTTGGACCATCCTCCACAGGAAGGATGTCTTTCTACCAACAATCTGTTCTGTTTGGACCATTCTCCGCCTAGAGAATGTTTGTCCATCAACACACTGACTATCCATCTAGTTGGAAATCATCTCCAACACTAGTGGTAGTCTCCATGGAAATCAAAACAATTCCATCCAATAGAACACAACTGTGTCTATCCATAGTAGTACACAACTACTACCCAGTGGTACACAACCACTCCTAGTAGCACACGACTACTAACCAGTGACACAGTCATTATTGTAAATGTGTTGAACCTGCACAGAATAGATCTAGCTAAACAATGATACACACATTTGCAGAGAGAATTGGAAAAAGAAGAAGAAGGAGAGAAAGAACGGAAATAATTCTCATTAACCGTTATGAATAATGAATAATTTACACATGATATACTCTGTATAACTCAATGAGTTCGACTTGAGGTGAACCAAGTCGCCATAGTGGTGGTCTAGAGTGATCTGGACACACACCAGCAGTTACGGGAGTGAACTGCCACCTATTCTAGTCTCTCAGGCAGTTACAAGAGTGAATTGCCACCTAGTTGAGTTAACTAGTCAACTAGTCTTCAGTTAACTGACTGAACAAAGAGTAGTGAGGAGTTAACTCAGGGAATCAAGGCTAATGGGCCACTCTGGTGATGATACCAAGGCAAGGTCGAATTAGCATGGTGATGATCCCAATGCAACATCTAAACTCAACTCAACTAGTCAAACTGAAGTGTGAACTGAAAGAGAATATTCTCCAGGTGGAATATTCTCTCCTAAAATATAGGAGACTGGATAATGACTAATTATGACTAA
>JASDQU010242785.1:82881-97132 GCA_032191745.1 Picea mariana
TTTTATCTATATGCTTATCATTGTTTAGATTCAATTTGCTGCTGTTAGAGATATAATTTATTTTAGTTTCAATTCTGGATCTGAGTTTAATAATGCTGATACAGATCTGTTGAACACTGACTGTGACCTAAGCCTTGTTATCTTATTTGAATTTACTATTGGAGTATTTGCTTAATATCTCTGCTTGGAATATCTCTGCTGTCTAAAGATTGGAATATCTCTGCTGTCTAAAGATTGGAAGATCTCTGTTAAGTTAGGGTTTCATTTTCAGTTCAGAATTTAGATTTATTGTTTATATGTCTATGCAATCTTAATTCTACTGTCTCTGCCTATTTGCTGTTCTGTACTTCAGAGATCTAAAGGAATCTTGCATTTTTTTTTAAAAAGAGACTGTTGTTTCTATCTTACCCTAAAAATCTAACAATTAATTTCACTTAAATGTGAATTAATGAACATAAAGTGAAACTATGGAAACTTAAGTAAGTTTATGAGATCTAATCTCATCCACTCATCTTGGAGAAAGGCTTAGATCTAATATGAGCCCTTTGTTTCTAGGTTAGCCTTAAGGATTAGGCTAAAGGAGGCAAAGGAGAGAAAATGAGGCTTATTGTCACTTGAGAGAGTTGACTGAAGAAAAGAGAGAAAGAGAGGGTTTGGAGAAGAGAGGCACACTTGGGAGAAGAAGGGTGCAAGGCTTCAAGGAGGGCGCACTAGTTCATGAGAGATTCATGGAGGAGGGTGCATATGCTTGAGGGCGCATTAGTGAAAAGCTAATGGTGCAAACTAGCTTGGAGGCACTAACTTGAGAGGTGGGTGCACTTGTGTTAGAGTGGGCGCAAAGAGCAAGCTAGGGGCACAATCTTTGAGGGAGGCGCACAAGAAAAAGGAGGGGCACATTCTTTGTGTGGAGGGGTGCACTTGAGGCTAACTGCGCACCAAGCTAAGGGAGAAAGGGCGCATCTAGTTCTTGTGAGCTTTCTACAAGTTGGCAAGGCAAAGTCAAGGAATAGCAAAGAGAGGAGGGCGCACCAAGGCAAAGGGCGCCTTTGTTCAAAGGGTAGCAGGCACAAGTTAGAGGGACTCAATTGCAAGCTTGAGAAGAAGCTTGGATTGTATCAAGTTCCTTGTGTATTTATTTGTTGTAGTATTTGCTTTGAGATCTCCTATGTATATCTATCTCTCATGCTGGTTTTCCCCATGGGGGTTCTTCCAGACTCACGTTAACCAAAAACACTTGTGTTCATTTGTCATGGTTTGCCTATTATTTTCAGTTGTAGGTTGTTAAAGATCCTAGAGGTGTATTTGATGTTTAATGCATGTTTAAAAAGGCTAATTTGGACAACAAAATGATCCATCATTAAACCTTATAACAAGAGGCACTAAAGAGCATCAAATCAAAGCTTAAGGGAAGATTTCAGAGTGGGTAAAGTTCAGATTTGTTGGCTGTTTTGGACAGCGAGAAAAAATCCCTAAAACAGCAAGGAAAACAGTTTCAAAGAACCTTGAACTTAGTGCCCAACAAGAGGTCATTTGACAGGCCTGTTGGGAAGCCGTAGGAACCTCAAATTTCTTCACCTACTACATGGGGAAATCAAGGACTTCCTTGTATAAAAAATCATTTTATATGAAGTAACAATTTTACTTCAAAGCCTTTTTGAATGATTATAAAATATACAAGATTAAAATAGTTGGCATTGCACAAACTATTCTCACTCCAATGGATTGAAAATCAATAGCAAATACACATGCGTGATAAAGCATTGTCTTGTGCACAGTCATGGACAAATAGCCATAAACTATTTTGGTGCTAAATAGCCATAAATTATGGATTGCATACCAATCAACTTCAACTACATAATGTATGAACTTTATGGATAATTACTATATAGGACGTTTTGAAACGTCCAACGTTTCGAGTGGACACTCCACCCATCATTAGGGACAAATGAAGCTTTAAAATGTTAGAAAAGAGTGTTAAGGAGAGGTATTTAAAGAGAAGATTAGGAGATGACTTTTGAGGAGAAAGGATGAATATGATGAGGATAATTAACAAATTAATAAGGAAATCCTTAGGTCTAAAGAGGATATTAAAAATGTAAAAATGATATGACTGTTGAGGAAGATGATAAGAAAAAATAATAAGTTGACGATGTAAAAATGATATGACCATTGAGGAGAAAAGTGGAAAATGTGATTAAACATGATATGACCATTGAGGAGAAGAGAGGAAAATTAATAAAGTAGTGAAAGGCATTAAGATAAGGTATTAAAATATGAAATTGAGAATGCAATATTGAAAAGAGATAATAAAATAAGGGATTAAAGAAGTTAAAGATATAAATCTATTCTAAGAAAAGGAGTTGAAATTAAAGGAATATTTTATTAAATGGAGGCATGGATTAAAAGTTAGGGTAAATGACTAGAATTAAATAAGTAACATAGTAAGGAAGGAAAGACCGTGAAACAATTAGATAAACAAAGGAATGGTAGGTACATAGAAATAGGATGGAAGGGGGAAGAGAAGAGCACCTGAACGAGCAAAATTAGTCAAGCAACCCAAAAAGGCCTATTGACCGAGGTGATGAATGGTGGGATTCCAAGATTGGTTGCATTTGTAGCCATCTTCACAATTAAAATTATTTGGATTTTTTCAATTTCCAATGCTTCTTGAAAATACGAGAAGAAGAATATGGAGCACATGCTAGAATTTTGGTTTGGTCAAAACAAATTAGATGTTTGGATTTAGAAGAGTGTTCGGCAATAGTTGACTTTGTGATACGATTGTGGGTAGTGCCAGCTATATGCTCTTTAAGACAAGCTTTAAAGGATCTCCCAGTTTGATTGATGTATGATTTTCCACAGGAGCAAGGAATTTGATAAACTCCTGAGCCAAGCATCAGGTTAAGTTTGTCCTTGGTGATTCTAAATAATTGTCTGAGGGTTTTATGTAAATTTTCTATGACCCAATATACTGGCTTTCAGTTTCAATAAATCTTTCACAGTTTAATGCTCATTCATAAATGCAGAAATAAAACTGAACTTATAACTAAAAACACATTGAATCATTTAACTGATACTAATGCGGAAAATAAGAAAGTACAAACACATGCAATGACACAAATATTTATGGGCAATGCCCCTGGAAAAACCCCGAAGGGAAAACCAGTACAAGAGAGATATTTTTATTATGAACTCACAAAAAACATAGAGTTTACAACATTTTTTTTCCAGCAATAAATACATTGTACTTATCTTGAAAACCGTGCCCTTCTTCAACTCGAAAACTATGCCAGACTTTATGTACAAAACAGTACAGAACCATACGGATTTATAACAGCAATCAATGCCTCAAAAATTATGCCCTTCTTTTCCTTGATTTTTGTGCCAGATTTCTGTTGTACGACCTATGCAATAAATGTGGTGTGACCTCCAATACATGGTGTATGGTATTGTTTTATTAAATGCTATAAATGTTTTGGTCTGCATGCCACCAAATGCCCTTGTAACTCACGCCTTGGAACTTGCGCCCCTTCTTGTTGTTCTCTCTCTCTTTCTTTAGTTCTCTTCTCTTTTGTCTCTCCTCATTCAATGATTAGAATGAATGTAATGTATTTTCCCTAGTTCTCCTTTTTATCTTTTCATGAGGAGGTTAGGAAGTTATTTTAGATCTAATGGCTGAGATTAAATCCTAGCCCTCTCAAGATCTATGGTTGTGTTTTAATCTGTCATTGACACAACTTAAAAATCACTTTGTCCCTCATAAATTAAAAAGTCATTTAAACTTTATAAACTAAAGTTTATGCCTAGGGACCATTTTATGTTGTCCCCATGCTAAGATATCAAACACTTGAAGAAGACCTTTCGAGCTACAAAACTAAACACTCCCTCTTGACGAGGGAGGTACTTCTGGTAGCACCTCCTCCATAATCAATCATGTCCTCTGCCTCTAAAGTCTCTCCCTCTTAACTGGAAGAACTTGCTCCCTCTGAACTGGAAGACCCTGCTACCTCTGCTACTAAACTCTAATCAGGATACCTATGCTCCTCCTCCATCAGTGTCATCTCATACCAGCTAAGTCTCCTGACAGTACTAGAAGAAGCCTCACAACCATATGTCACTGATACAAACACTAACTCTGAATCCAAGAACACACTGGATCCAATCACAGGCTGTCCCAACAACCTATATAATCTCGCATATCTGACACCAAGCATTGTTGTCATGTCCAGAGTAGCTCCCTCTCGATATATGAAAACCTATCCATGATGGAACACAACTCCACATCCCTCATCCTCCAAAGCTGACACTAAGAGCAAATTTACATTCATCTCTGGAACAAACAACACCTCTGCCACCTCCAAAAACTCCTCCCGACTTTAGCTGGAATCTTACAAATCCAACCCCCTTCATTGCATGCATGGTACTAGTCCCACGACCCACATGGCAGTCTGAGTCTATTTCTGAAAAACTAAGGAACACCGACCTCATTCTCGTCATGTGATGAGATGCACCACTATCCATAAACCATGCTTCAATGTCCTCACACACTATACAAACATTTCCTGAAAGACAAGACATCAAAGAGAATTCCTTTGCGAACATCTCAACAAAATCATCAGCCTTAGTTGATGTTGCTACCTGTGCATCCTTCTTGCACTTCTTGTTTGGACATTGAATAGCGTAGTGATCGGTCTTATGACATGCAAAGAATTTTACTTTGCTTATGTCTTTCTTAATATGGCCTTTGCTCTTTCCTATAAGAGAAACATTCTCTTCATCCTCTTCACCCTTCTGTGAGCCTACATGCAAGTATCCTCTCCGAGTCTCCTCCTGGGTAAAAGCGTCCCATAAATGATCCCACTTTGGAAAGTTCTCCCGTGCCACGATCCCCTCAACAAAGACTTTCAATGGCTTTGTCATGCCATTCAGGGTAGTCCTCACCAACTCATGGTCACCTACGATCTCTCCAACTGCACCAAGCTCATCACGAACTTGAGTTATCTTGGTGAGGTATGATGTAACTGTATCAGTTTTGGTCATCTTGATACTTTTCAATTTTTCTCTTAATACCATCTTTCTATTCTCGTTTGAACTCTGCTATAACTTAGTTAAAGATTCCCCCATCTCAAAGGCATTTTTTTCCCTGTCACATGTGGAATAACATGATCTTTAATGGCATCAAAGATAATCCTTTTGGCTTTAACATTCCTTTTGTTATATGCAGCCAAAAGTGTTGTATCCATAGGAATGGTGACAGTCTTCTCAACTATGTCCCACAACTCATATTCCTCCAACAACAATACTATCCTCTCTTTCCATGGGCTAAAATTTTCTGCCCCGTCCAATCTATCTTCAACTCTCAAACCTATAGCCATATGACCTGTTCAACTGATAACAAGGCCAACCATCTTTTTGGTGAACAACCTGCAACTCTCTTGCAAACCCTTGTGTATTTCTTGTTTGGTTTCCCCTCTTATTATCAACGCTCTGATACCATGCAAATTTTCTATGACCTAATATACTGGTTTTCAGTTTCAATAAATCTTTCATAGTTTAATACTCGTTCATAAACGCAGAAATAAACTGAACTTGTAACTAAAAACACATTGAATCATTTAACTGATACCGATGTGGAAGATAGGAAAGTACAAACACATTCAATGACACAAATATTTATGGGCAATGCCCCTAGAAAAATCTTGAAAGGAAAACCAGTACAAGAGAGATATTTTTATTATGAACTCACAGAAAACACAGAATTTACAACAATCTTTTTCCAGCAATAAATACATTGTACTTATCTCAAAAATCCTGCCCTTGTTCACCTCGAACACTGTACAGATTTATAACAACAATCAATGCCTCGAAAATCGTGCCCTCTTTGCTTCAATTTTTTTGCCAAATTTCTGTTGTACAGCTTGTGTAATAAATGTTGTACGGTATTGTTGTATTAAATGATGGAAATGTCTTGGATTGAGTGCCACCAAATGCCCTTGGAATTTGTTCCCCTTGTTCTCTCTCTCTTTCTTTAGTTCTCTTCTCTTCTGTCTCTCCTCATTCAATGATTAGAATGAATGTAATGTCTTTTCCCTAGTTATCCTTTTTATCTCTTCATGACAAAGTTAGGAAGTTATTTTAGATCTAATGGCTGAGATTAAATCCTAGCCCTCTCAAGATCTACAGTTGTGTTTTAATCTATCATTGACACAACTTAAAATCACTTTATCCCTTATAAATTAAAAAGTCACTTAAACTTTATAAAATAAAGTAAGTCACTTAAACTTTATAAAATAAAGCTTATGCCTAGGGACCATTTTATGTCCTCCGTGTGCTAAGACATCAAACACATGAAGAAGACATCCTGAGCTACAAAACTCAACCCAAAATTTTGGAAATCTGATCGGTAGTGCCATGGATTTAGAGAAGAGAGATGAGGGCTAGGGGTGGAGAAGAGGAGGAAATTTTCAATTTGGGATTGTGGGCCAAGCGGAATGCTTTGTTGATTTCAGAGATAGAGTATCCATTGGACATTAGTGATTTGGTTAGGTGGGCTTTTTCCTTCTCTAGGAATTGAAGGGCAGATAATTTATTAATTATCCTCATCGTATTCCTCCCTTCTCCTCAACGGTCATCTTCTAATATTCTCTTTAAATACTTCTCATGAATGGTCAGCTCCCTGTAGAGAGTTATACAAGTAGAATACAATTACATCATCAATAAGTTGAAAACCCATCAAAGGATGTAGGAAGCTAGTAACAAGAGGGTGGATGAAGATAAAAATGACAGATAAAAGATTTCAACATAGACGCTGGGTAATTACTCCAAGGTCTTCAAAATTAAAATAGCAGATGTCACCCTGAAAGGTAGAGTACTGAGAGTACAATATATCAATAACCAAATCTATCAAATGTGAAGGACAACCAGTATAAGAAAAAACATTGAAAAGGAAAAAAATTGAATCTTCTATGTTTATGTTTCATGCTTTTTTTGCATATATAGAAAGGTCATTTCCTATCCGTATTATATCCAAACTTTTGAAAAACATTGTCGTATCCATATACAGATATGTCTCTGTATCTGATTCCATGCAACTTCTATTATTAGTTTAATTGTGACCCTTTAGGACCTACAACTTGTAATATTCTCCACCATATAATTTGATGTTTATACAAGTAATGTGATATGTGTGCATATATTTTGATGTAATGTTGTGTGAAGACTTAAAATGTAATTTACAATGGAAGTCCTACATGATCAAAACTAAGACATAAATATATAAATTTTGGAAATCCAATAACAAGGGATTGGGTTACCTAATACTTTACCTCAGGGCCTTCCATTGAACCATTATATTTAGCCACAAGTTGAGAAGCTAGACCCTCTTCATCCTCTCGAAAAGTATCCCAAATATTTTTATATTGTTCCTTGACATCTGTTTTTACTTCAGAATTATTTCTCCTGTACCGTACAAGAAAAACTCTAGGCACATCCTCATCTTCTGCATACCTTCTTGGTCCACATGTCTCAAAGACGTTCTCTGAATGCAAGTAGAAGAAACAATATTTCTGTTTTAAAGAACACAAGCGTATTAGAAAAAAAACAAAACAATACATTTGTGCAAAATGAAATAAATGAGATAGTTTATCAGCTTCAATAACCTCTAAAAAATCTGACTATTGTTTAAAACCTTTTTTTAAACTAAACAAACAACTTATTTGAAGCAGATATAATTTTCTCTAACATGTCATACCACTCTTGCTTTGTTGTCGTTTTGCTTGTCAAAGATCAAAGAATAGTTTAAGAATGTTATTTCAATGGACTTTGAATGGAAAAGAACTTAATAATATGTCAACAGAAATTTCTATAAAATGTCGAATCGAAACCCCCATTTAAATTTGAATTTAGTAGATTTCTTATTATTTCAAAATAAATAGCCCTTGGTTAAGTTCATTTCTATCATGAGGCAATCACCTAAAAGTTGTCTATATGTTCAAACCATTAAGTAAGAGAATTCTACAATGAATATGAAATTGATATTTTTTGGTCCAATATATAAAATAGCAGAGAAATGTGACTTGTTGAATGTAAAAGCAATAGTTTCTTTTTCAAAATCAATTTATACATAAATCAAAACAAGTAGACGCTAATTGTGGATGCAAAATTATTGATGGTAATAATGTTTTGCTGCTACCTATATTTAGAACCCTACTCATATAGAAGTTTCAGTTTTCCACCATCTAATTTGTGTTGAGTGTTAATGGTTCAACTTGAGGATTTATCATAACATTGAAATTTGATATACCTAGAAGGCATGCCTTTCATACATAGGTTTGATGACCATAAGTGCATGATTGTATACCAATATAAACGTACACAATGCATACATCAAAAACATATTTGATAATGTGAATGTGATGATATGAAAGGTGAAATGCATGTAATTCAGAATGATTTAAGGAAGCATGAAATGCATTCTTATTTGAAACCAGCCTAACACAATATAAACTCAAGAAATCTATGCTCCAACAAAAGATGACATCAAGAGAGGGTAAAAGCAAAGTGATAAGAAAATGAGACAAGATCAAATGACCTTAAGGACTAAGATTGAAAGGGATCTCTTTTGTAGAAAAAAGTTGAATTCATGAATGACTACTTGAAGAGTTTTAAAGAGTCATGGACCAAAATGGGATGTACGATCATGTCAATTAGATGGAGTGGTGGAAAGAATTGTACCATCATAAATTTCCTTGTCTCTTGTCCACAAGGAACCATGTTTCTAAGATCAACGGATGCATCTAATAGGGTGAAAGATGAAAACTTGTTATTTCGTCTTTTGGATGAGATTGTTGTGAAGGTGAAGACGGCCAATGTTGTTTAGATCATCACAAATAATGCCTCTAAGTATGTTCTTGTTGGTAAGATGTTAAAGAATAAATACAAGACTATATTTTGGACTCCATGTGCCACACACTATATAGATCTCATACTTGACGATATACGCAAAGAGGAATGGATCAAAAACACTATAGATCATGCCAAGAGAATTACAAAATACATCTACAACCAAACATAGGTATTGGACCTAATGAGGAAAAATATAGGTGGCATGGAGCTTGTAAGGCTCGACATCACCAGTTTTGCAATGAACTTCCTCATGTTGCAATCTCTCCTGCTATCCCCAATATCTAGGGATAACTAAGGAAATGATGTCTCGAGGCCCTCAAGTTGCAGACATGGAGTGTTGAGAGACAGATGACTAACAGCGTCCACATGCACAGACAGAAACCCACTTCACCACCACGCATCCTCGGTTTGTCATGATGGCATTCACCACATCAGCTTGCTTCCGGAACACAATGGGTCTTGCTCCATGAGGTACAAGTCAGGTATTGTGGTAAGTGTCACTTTAATACTAGAGGCATTTGAGTATATTGGATTTAAAGTTGTTTTTTATTATAGAACGTCTGCTTGGAAATTATGCTCTTTTCCCTATTTCACCTTGGTGGTTGACATTGTGCCCTAGTAAGAGGTCACCCTTGGGGATGGGTTTGCTACTGGGAGGTCCCCTTGACGAGTCATCGTGCCATTCTCGATCATACTTGTCATTTTTCACACTTCATCCTTTTCACCTCCTTATCTTTTGGGATTTTTGGTTGTACTTACTGATTTTCTGATTCTCAGATCTTGATAGTTATTGCCTTATGATTACAAACAAGATTTACTTTCATACCACAGTTATCATAGAATAACTATATACTGAAAATATCAACTATAGCAATGCAGCGGAAATAACAAGCTCTAGAAATATTAAACATGTATAGTAGACACAAGAACACAAGAGTTCATCCTGGGAAACCCAACCTTGGGAGAAAACCAAACAACCTTTCTTAGAGAAGAATTCAGTCCAAGATATTACCAGTACATCACCACATCAAAAATACCATACAGAGAAATTCCTTCCCAAGCTTAGCACCTCCAAGAGCTAGCGTCTAAATAAGATAACCAAGAACCAAGAATATCCTTCCCCCAAGCCTAGCGCCTCTCCAAAAGATAGTGCATAAGTAAAGAGACCAAGAACTGCAGTTGGCATGAGACAATTGGCACGAAGCAACTGCCTAGTGTGCATTAGATGAGGAGAGAACTATGTCATAATGAAATGAAATGGCCTCTATTTATACTTGTCAAATCACCTATCTTTTCATGTGGGGCCGACTTCTCTTCTTGGATATTTAATTTTACTTTATTTATTTCTGTCTTTTACTTGTGGAGGCCGACTTCTCTTCTATGGTCTTCAATTTCTTCCCGGGACTTATCTAATGGTGTAGATGGGTCTTCTTGAACTTTCTTGTGGAGAATGATTACCCGAAGTTGCAAACTTTCAACACTCCCTCTCAACGAAGGAGACATTCTCCATACTTGGATTTCTTCTATCATAGAAAGGTTGTCTTTGAGCCTGGTTGATGTAGTCTTCTCTAGCATGCACCTAGTTGATGTATACTTCTCCCACATATCACCCAGTTGATGTATGCTCCCACATAGAACCTTGGGTCTCCAACGGTCCTTGTCAAGTCACATGATCAAGGATAGAGACCACAACACCCTGGGCCACTCTCCTTAGCCAAGTCAGCATGGCCATCGAAGGAGAGTGCCCGATACAAATACATGGAGAACATCAATGCCTTGGACCATTCTCCTTATCCAAGTCAGCATGGCCATCGAAGGAGAATGGATGTCTGATGCATATGTACCTCGAGTCTTCATTGGTCCTTGATCAAGACACATGAACAAGGATAAAGACTACGCCTGGGCCATTCCTCTTAGCCAAGTCAACATGGCCATCGGAGAAGAATGTACCATTCTCCTTAGCCAAGTCAGCATGGCCATCGGAGGAGAATGTCTGCCATTTTCCTTGGCCAAGTCAGCATGGCCATCGGAGGAAAACGTCAGCCCGGTGCTACCATCGGGAGAAGCATCAACACCTCGAATCTTTGTCGGTCCGTATCAAGTCATCATGATCAAGGATAAAGACTACGCCTGGGTCATTCTCCTTAGCCAAGTCAGTGTGGCCATTGGAGGAGAATGTCTTCCCGGTGCTGCCCAAAACATCAACACCCCGTCTCAATGAGGAATTCCTTCAGCATCACGCCAAGCTCGTCTCTGGATACTAGAGCTTTACTGATCCCTTCTACATCATGTCTCAGATGAAGTCTTGCAAGAAGTTTTTGAAGCCACATTGCTTTGCTTCTTGCGATACTGGCTGTGATATACTCTGTCTTTGTTGTACTCGGTGCTACAGAAACCTATTGTCCTAAAATAGTAATTGATCTAAAGTTGAAGCAACACCCCAAGGTGCTCAATCTATCTACTACACTCCCTACCCAATCAGAGTCTATATATCCCTGCAACCTTACTTCACTACCTGAGACATATCTGAGGCCATATCCAACTGTACCATGCAAGTACCTCAACACATGCTTTGTTGTAACCCAATGGTAGCGTCTCGGCTCTACCATGAACTGGCTCAAGGTGAAAAGCAAGTATCTAGCCCAGTGTTAACCAAGTACATCAAGGATCCAATCAACTTCTTATACATCGTGGGATCCACCAAATCTGAATTTGAAGTAGAATCACTTAGCTTCTTCAGATTTGTCTCCAGAGGTGTAGCCATGGACTTGGAGTCCATCACATCAAACCTCATCAGTATCCCTTGACTGAGGAAGTTCTCATATGATCTAACCTCTAATCCTAGGAAATAGTACATCCGACCAAGATCCTCCATCTCGAACTCTGAGGCCAACTCCCTCTATCACTAAAGTAGGCTTTGTTGTCCAGTCTGACTCACTCTAAGACTGAGACAAAATCCATATCCTAGTCCTCCTAACTGGTTGCCTCCTCTGTCACTGTAGAAAGATATACTGAAACAAGTGTATCCTCCCCGAAGATCTCACATCTCCTAGAGGCCTACTCAACTCCTGACACATGTTTGTCAGTCTTGGAAGATGTCTCTCTCCCCCATGAATCTGAGTGGGAACTCCCTCTGAATGATCGGTTCTTCTACTAAACCAATTGAATCTCTCTAAGATCATGCTCACTCTGAGTCTGCATGCTCCCTCTGGAACTTGACTCCCTCTAAGTCCGTACAATCTCTGGAGCCAGCTGCTCTCTCCTGCACCTACTCACTTCCTCTAAAGTTTGATCTCTAATGAATTGTACTGGAAGGTTTCTCCTCCTTACTAGATCCTGAGAGTTGACTCCCTCTGAACTTTGGCTCCCTCTGAGCTGGTACTTGGTGGGGCCATCTACCTCACCACTGGTGGAGCCACCTGCTCCTCATAATCGTGACTCTATGTAACTTGAGAAACTCTGAGTATCACGAAGAACTGCATGTCTCACTGCATCCTGCAAAGTATCACGAAACCATGTTGGCCTCTAGCTGGTCACTGCGACGTCTCTGAGTAGATCCACTAGACCTTTTAGCTCTACTGACTCTTCCTGATGATCTGAAGAGTGAACAACTGAACTATATGGTCATCCTACAAAGCCTTGTACTCCTCACTATCAATCTTTGTGTGGAACACTTTGTATCCCACAAAAATATCCTTCTTGTCGAAAGGCTCTAACTTCCTCCTTTTAGCTTTTGGTATATGGATGTATACTATCATGTATAGAACTCCATGTCTAGACAGGCATTTTCCAATTCAGAAAATGGTCCAGATCGGACAATCATTTTCGTAATGAAAATGGTCTGATAGATTGTTGAGGTACCATTGACAACAATTCCCCTTGTGGCCAATGTAGGGGAATGGTCTAGGACAGTCATTCTTCTTGGCAGTCACTCTGAGTAGTGGTCAAGCAGAATGGTCCGCCTCTCCGAGCAATCATTCTTTCGAAGTTCACAGTTGTGAACAGTTTCGAAGAATGGTCTGTTATAGGAGGTTCGTGCAGGACAATCATGTTAATATTATGGTAGCTGCGGGAGGTATTTGCCTCCACGTGTGAACCTGACGAGAATAGGAGACTCCGGAAAGCAAGAGAAAACCCTAATGAGTTGGCTAATAACCCTAGAAGTCTTGTCAGCTCAAGAAGATTATTTATATTAGCTTATTAGCCTCCAAGAGAAGAAGTTGACCAGAAATAATAAATATATATTGAACAGACACATATCCAGAAGGAGAAGTCGGCCCCAGCAAATCTGGCAGAACCAGTATAAATACAGGGCCCCAGTTCTCATTTGACAGCATCTCAGAATTGCAGTTCCCAGTTGGTGCGCACTGAAGTTCCCAGTTTGGTGCGCACATGTGGAGGAGGGTTGCAGGTGCAGCTATAGCAACAGCTAGTTTTCAGTATTGGCTTGGACTATCTCTTGGCTAGGGTTTGGACTATCTGATCAGCTATTATTGATGCACTATCCTTGGAGGAAGATGCGCTACACCTTGTTTGGATATCTAGCCTAGGTTTTGCTTCCGGAGTAATTCTCAGTCAAGGTTAAGGTGCTCAGAGGGTGGCTTCGGCCTATGGTTGGGTGACGAGGGTATCGTCAATGGTAAAATGAGCACACTATCTTCTATATTCTAACAGGTTATGGGCCCACACCTCCTTCATTCAGTCTAAACACTGGAAGGAAACATAGCCGCTAGGATATTAAGCTCGTTGAGGAACTACCGCTAGGGTTACTAGCAGAAGCAGCTCCCAAGACACTGCTGCTAGGGTTACTAGCAAGAGCAGTTGCAGAAACCCTAAACCTCTTGTTGAGGCACCTAAAGTGAATGGATTGACCTATTCTCCGGATAGATCAGTGCGCCCTAGCCTAGTGCATCTCCTGATACTCTCAGCAAGCCAAGACGTGAAGTTTGAATTTCTAGTCAAATCTAGGGCTTGACCAAGTCAAGCAATGATGACTAACTCTATGAAGTCTGAGAACAAGTTAGATGGAGCCTCTAACTTCAGAGCATGGAAGACAAGGATTGACCTCATCCTTGCTAAGAATAAAGTGTTGGATATTGTGAAAGGAAAGATCGTGAAGCCAGAGTTTGAAGAAGGAAAAGAGAAGGAATTGTAGAATGTTGCAGATATGGGGAAGTTCAAAGATGTTGACATCAATGCCATGAGTATCATAGTGGATTCCATAAAAGACCACTTGATACCCTACATCTCCCATCTTGACTCATCAAAGAAGATGTACGATGCCCTAACAAATCTCTTCTCAGTCAGAAACATTGGACAAGTTATGAGTCTAAAGAATGAGCTCCGT
>JASDQU010242785.1:108644-131562 GCA_032191745.1 Picea mariana
TTGAATTGAGTTTAGATGTTGCATTGGGATCATCGCCATACTAATTCAACCTTGCCTTGGTATCATCACTAGAGTGGCACATTAGCCTTGATTCCCTAAGTTAACTCCTCACTACTCTCTGTTCAGTCAGTTAACTGAAGACTAGTTGACTAGTTAACTCAACTAGGTGGTTGTTCACTCCCGTAACTGCCTGAGAGACTAGAATAGGTGGAAGCTCACTCCCGTAACTGCTGGTGTGTGTCTAGATCACTCTAGACCACCACTATGGCGCATTGGTTCACCTCAATTCAAACTCATTGAGATATACAGAGTATATCATGTGTAAATTATTCATTATTCACAACGGTTAATGAGAATTCTTCCATTCTTTATCTCCTTCTTATTTCTCCAATTCTCTCTGCAAATGTGTGTATCATTGTTTAGATAGATCTATTTTGTGTAGGTTCAACACATTTACACTTCACATCTACACATTGTCAAAACTCTCGAACTTTCGATTGTCGACAACTGCTTCGCATAGCTTCGGGACTTCGACAATTTCTTCACCACGCAATCTCTAACGGATTTCCCCAAACACCGAACCACCGAACCACTTGGGAAATCCAACAATTTTCCTCCTCGCAAATGATCTAAGGTTGAGATTCATTTGGAGACTTCGGGGGATTTCATTGTTGAACACCCCACAACCCCCTGGACTGTTGAATTTCGAACATTGCTTAATCTGAGAACACGTGTCCCTGGAAATGGACAGTCCGGATTAGTTTTGAACTTCAGCAGTTTCCTCTGCTATAGTTTTAAAATGGCCAGAGGGGAAAATTCTGAAGGAATTTTGTGCTTAACCTCCATGCACCTTCTTCAGATCCGACGGTTGTGAGGTATTTGTCTTCTTTCGAACAGATCCAACGGCCCAAATTTAAACTTTGTGTCTCAATACCACGACTGTCATGGTTTATCAAACTGATATACCTCCTAAGCTTTAGAATACTGCCAAGGTGTTCCCTCAGCGCCCTCTTAGCACTCTGTACATCAATTTCTTGTAAAAATTTGACTCCAAATTCCACATTTGTGGCCCATCCAGGTTCAGTGTGGAAACCATGGGAAATACCAGATTGTAATGTCCCCGACCTTCCAAGTTGGGCACATGCTACCAAAAATATCTACTATATTCAAACTCTGATACACACACACACACATATATATAATGCGAATTTAACAGATATAGACATTCTACTCATACACATATTCATGTGGAAGTGAAAATAAACACATACATGCAATAAACACAAGCAATTCTGATAAACTTCAGACATGTACTTAAACACAACATGTAAAATTAACATAGAATTGGTACTTATCTTTTTATGAGAAGACCACCAACTTTGTGCATACCTTCCACGAACCTCCCATCTTTAGACCACGCTGCTCCAAGCTAACAACAATGGGTCACCCCCGAGCTGAGACTAAACTCCACCCAGAGTAAAGGAAATCCTAGGCTAGGTTGAGACTATGAAAAGTTGCACAATGCAACAAGAAGGATTCCCTCCAAGGAGCGTACTTACTCCCACCACTCAGACTCTCATTCCCCACATGCCTATCCCACCCCAAGAATATACACCTTCACTTTTCCACAGTCCATCGACTGCTCCACTTCCCTTCCAAGGCTTCAACAACATGATGGATCAGGAATTCTCAGAGCTTTGTAGCTGTTGTTGGACTCCCTCGAGGAGAAATCACTTCCCCAGCAATCCCTCTCACCTAGAGAGAGTTGCTCACAAGCCTGAAAACGTGCTTCTTCAACCCACGGTCTTGACAACCTGCCTATTCAAACCACATGCTTGATAACCTGATTCTTATGTCCAACTCTTAAGTTCAATGGGTAACCATAGTAGCAAAAATTGAGTAAGGCGGGGTACATGCTTAGCAAAAATACCAGTGTGCGCAAGTTACAGAGGTTCACGATGGTAGAGGGTTCAACAATGGTAGAAAATGGCTGACTGTGTGCATGCTTAGTGCGCGAGGGAATGGGGAAAAGGATCACAAGAATGGTGAGCAAACCCCCACAATGATGGATTTTCCCACATAAATTTGCATGTGTCCTAGATGACACATGGCTCACCAGGAGCTCATTCGTCTCCACTATGAGTTTGTTCCTCTCCCCAAAGGAACTTAGGATAACATGGTTTATTTCCCAAGATTTAGTATTTTAGGAAAATACATTATAATATTCCCTTGGGTTAATCCCTTAGGCTTATCCCCTTTTTCCTAGCCTCTCAGCCCCCTTCCTTTTCCCTTCCTAGTGGAGCTTAGCCCCCCATAACTCTTTCTTCATGGTTGGTCTACACGCAACAATGTATTTTTATTAATGATCTGCATAATTACATATACAAAAATAGGCTCACTAGCCTTAGCATCTAGGCTTTCCGACCTACTAAACACATAAGCCTCCCAACTTATAATATACTTGGATCACCAGCCTATAAACTTCATTAAACATCATTACAATTCAGCAGGGGCTCGACATTGGGGTATTATAGTGTCGTAGTTCACAATTATCTTCCATACCTTATGGACCAAGCTGGGATCAAAGACTATGAGAGACATTTGGTTCTAAAATATCGCGAGGCTCTACACAGGTACATCCAAACTGAAATGGAATTTCTATACATCTCATCGTTGATAGCCACTTATAGATATGTTGTCAAAATCGAGCAGAAATTTAAGCAGCAGAAAAATTGGGAATTTGAGTCTGCAAACCAGCAACAACCAAAGTATGGTAAAGGCAACCCTAACTCACAGAATAGTCAACCTCAAGACAACCAGTTCAATCCACAGGAAAATAAGGGTAATGAGAAGACAAAGAAGCACACTGGGAAGTGGTGCGACTTCCACAAAATCCCTTGGCATAATACCGATGAATGTCGCTCGAAACAGTCATTGGTAGCTGAGCTCAAAGAAATAGATACGAGCCCTAACTCGGACTCTGATTGAGACAATAATAAAAGGAGACAGATAATTGATGAAAAACCCACTGCTACTGTCGTGACCGCAACAATCCAACTAGAAGAACCAGAGGATCACGAGGATTCACAGATGTGGGTGAAGGGGACCCCGCTGCATTTTATTGTTGATAGCGGAAGCTAGAAGAACTTCATCTCAGCATTGGTCGTCAAGCAGTTGGATTTTCCAACAACACCACCCCCGCAACCATACAACATCGAATGGATTTACCAAGGACACGATTTTCATGTCAGCCAACAGTCTCGCCTGTCATATGGAATCAAACCCTTCAAGGATGAGGTACTATGTGATGTTTCCCCACTAGAAGTTTTTGATGTTCTGTTAGGCCATCCATATATGTGGAGGTGTCGTGTTCTTTATGATTCTCTACCCTATAGCGTCATTGTTACTCTGGGGGGTCATCCCTACAGGATACCATAGGTAGTTCTGACTACTGTATCAATAAAACAATGCCACAAAGTAATCTCTCATATAGAAAAGTTTAGCCTCTTCACAATCTGGTCAGAAGAGAAGGAAACTGCAACCTCGGCCCAAGACCCTTCTATACAACATAAACAAATCAACAAGATTGTAGAAGAGCACCAAGATATTTCTACTACACCTACAGTTGTGCTTCCACATTGCCCAGTCAAACCAAGTTATGATAAATCCCTTCATGTTCTTCTTGTTGCATCTTCACCAAGAGATTCCTCCCACACTCAGGTAGCTCATGCAGCTAGATTGGTTAAACATATCCAACCCCTCCAACAACAGGTTCATAAAATCCTTTAAGAAGATAAGAAGGACNACAACTTCTTCAGCAAGGCAAGCAACTCACCAAGGTTCAGATTCAACAAAATATTCATCGGGGACTTGATGCAATAGATACCATTGCTTCCTAAGGGGAACGGATTGATCCAAGCGGAAACCCATAGCCACCCACCTATTCCACTAGCTCAAAACAGGGGTTTCCACCTTAGCAGTTTTTCTATAGCATTTCGGGTCCTAAACTTCTAGGGTCGTTTTGAGGCCCTAAACAACGTTTTTGGGGCCTGCCACAGTCACATTGCAGTCTTTATCTAGAGTGTCACAACAAAATTTGTAGTCCCTAGATAGACGTTTCAAACGATCTATCGTGAGCCCCAAATGAAGATCGTATGCAAACGTTACGCCCTTGGGAAGTTGGCGTACTAACTACCCCCATCGGGGCCCACAAACCTTGTTGTGTTTCATCTTCTGGGGTTATGGTTTTGGATTTTCTTTATGTTAAAAAGGCCTATAGAGCCTCATTGTAAACATCATCATCTTCTTGCGAATGAGAATATCCATCACATCTCTTCTCAGTGATAAGCTGCCACCATTCTAGTGAGTCATTCACTCTGTAATTTTATAGTTTCTGTACATTCTCTCATTAATAAAAAAATGTGCATTACTATATTTATGTGTTTATTTCAATATCTGTGTATATTTCATTTTTATATCCATGCCTTCATTTCGTTCGCAAAATAATATGGATCACCCTTCTACATCCAAGAGACCTTATATGGAGTAGGATGTGCCACTTTTTGTAGTCCTATTTTCTCCACCATTTCTGTAGAAACCAAATTATCTGTACTGCCACTGTCAATGACCACTTTGCATACCTTTCCTTTTGATTTGCATGTGGTTTTGAAAAATTTCTTCCTCTGTGCCAGTTCGTGGATTTCTTTTTCTGCTTTTATTAGAACCCACTTCAGCATGAGTGCTTCTCCAATCTTAGGAGTCTCCTCTTTCACTATTGATTCTACTGTATTTTCTTGAGCTTTTGCAATGTGATCTCCTCTGGGGTTTGGTGATTTGTTTCCAGGAAAATCCCAAGACATATTCCATGTCTTTCCACAGGTACTATAGCACATGATATCTCTACCTCTGCCTATGCCTCTTGAGAAGAATTTGCTTCCCCTGGATTCTCCTTCTCTTGGTGATTGGCTACTAGAGTTTCCCGCTTCTTCTTTCGTATTCTGAAATCTCCCTCTGGATGATCTTTTTCCTCTGGATGGGATTCTTCCTCTGCCTCTTTGATTCTGTTTCTTGGCCAATTTCTCTTCTACTTTTAAGGATGCTTGATAAGCATCTTCCACAATCCTCAAAGTTAATAGACCGATTTCATCCTAGATTTCATACCTTATTCCATTGATATACCTAGCAACTTTCTCAGCATCATCTTCTACATGACTTTCTTTGATTCTTAGTCTGTAGAACTCTTCAATGTACTCCTTCATTTACATACTTTTTTGTCTCAAATTCTGTAATTTTCTGAACAAATTTAGTTGATAGTCCTTTGGCATGTATTTGGCCTTAAACTTGGCTACCATTCTATCCCAGGTCTTAATCTTAGCTTTGTCTTTCCTTCTTATGTCAGCCTGTAACTCATCCCACCATAAGGATGCATGTCCTTTCATCCTAGTTACAATGTGCTTGACTTTGTTCTCTTCATCTATGTCCTCGTAATCAAAATACTTGTCCATTGCATTGATCCAATCAAACAATTCTTCAACATTCAAGTTCCCCTCATACATTGAAACTTTCATTTTAGGTCTGGCTCCTACCTTTGTAACCAACCTTAACAATTGTTCTTCAGTTGTTTCACCTTCTGGGGATTCTCCTTCTTCACTAGATATTGTGTATTTAGCCTCACCGACATCTCCTGTGTCAGGTTCTCTCCTTTGATCTACTTCCATGGCTTCCATCCTAGCCTAAACTCTCATTAGTTCATTCTACAACTCTGCAACTGCTCCCACTAGTGGCCTACCTCTTCTAGGCAACATGATTACTAAAGACAATACTCAAGAGGCTCTGATACCACTTGATAGCCTGGTTGAATCAATGTTGACCCAAAACCCTGTACTTTCTCCTCTATCACAGCTAGACTCAATTTTTTTTTTATACCAAATGCTCGATAGTGGTTTTCAAAATTTCTTGAATTCCTTATAGGATTGGAATGTCATCGTTGATCAAATTGAGTGTCAATGGCTCATAATCAGACTTTAAATTCCTTTCACTAGGTTTCCTACAGGACCGATAGCTACAACCATAGCTAACCTCAATAGGCATGAGGCTTCAAGTGCATGGCATCTTTTCCACCATATGACCAAGACTTACAACCAAGCGTTAACCAAACTGGTGCTAACTCATAACCTTCTACCCTACCAAATCAACAATTAGGATCAAATCCTCCAATTCAAGAATCAACGATCATCGTCATTTCCCAAATCATAAAAGTGGTTTTAAAACCGCTTAGGCCAAATGTAATAAAACATTGCTTTGACGCGTGGCAAAGGAATACCACTCCGGTTTCCTTTTCGCAAATTGGTCTCGACATTATTGTGTGGTCACTTTGCAAATGTGAAAAGATCTTTGCCAACGTTTTCCTTCCTTTAGTTACAATCAGTTTATCTCCCTATTTGATCAATGAATAACAAGGATCATTGATCTAAACATGATCAACGATCAACGATTAATATCTGGCTTTCTGTTTATTTCTTTAGGAATAAATCAGACGACTATGACTCCTCTATCCTTGATCTGAAGGTTGCAAGCCAATTTTAATGTAGCATACAATCTACATTGTATTCGCCAAATACGGTTTAGAGGCCAAATTAACTGAGCATGAATTTACAATTGGAGAGGGATGTTCAAACACCATTCACATGATATCAACCATGTACTTTATTTATTCATTCCATAACTCGAGAATACAATATGTCTCAAAGTCCTTTCTTACAATCATTCACAATCACACAAAACCTCACTCTATCACTCTCTCTAACCTTTGCTACACTTACAGATTACAATTATGTAGAATTTAGTATTCTCGGATGGCTCTAATTGGCTAATCCTGAATTATTACAACAAATCCCCAAAATCACTCAATATGTTCTAAAAATCAAGAATAGAACACACCTATTATAACCAATTACAATCAAATTCAATATAGATGTCTTCTATAGTCTCTTGACCTACTTATTGAAATTAAATTCAAAATTAAGGGAACCAAACTCCTTTAGTAAATGGTTTGACCTCCTTCGGGTTAGAATCAAGAACTTCACTTGATGCTCCTGCATCAAATTTCCATGTCAGGATTAAAGTCAAGAGTCTAGTGGGAAATGAACATTCCCTTAGAACCCATGAAATAGGGGCCCGATCTATAGATCAAATCCCTATCTTATGTATTTCCAAATAAAAACACGCAAAAAAATTCCCACAATAAATCACATAAACACGGTTTGGAACAACCTAATTTTTAGAAATTCACTCTTGAACAAACCTAGGATTGGGCCAAACGCCTATGAACTTACATATTAAACTTTTCTCCTTCAAAATAATGGAATTCCATTTTTCCATATAAAACCCCATATCCAGATTGGGAATCGATTTTGATCTTTTCACAAATTGTCTCTTCTTACAACATTTTCCACCAACTCCTCAGGAGGCTTTGTCCAAAGCCACAAAAGATTCCTTGTCTGACATAAAAAGCTCATCCATGGATCCCATGCTCAGTGAAAAAGATTAAGGCTTGGATCAATGAATCACATAAAAACTTCATGATCTAGCACATCACGTATTCAAAGCAAGGCTAATTTAAGAGGTGGTAGTCTGGAGCTTCTATTTGAGGTGGTGGCTAGGGTAACCACATACCTTCTGCTTCAACTCCATTCTCAAGTATGTTCTTTGAAAGGAATACATATTACAATATATCAACTCCAAAAAGAAAACGAAAACATCAATATCTGGCCTAAGTAGGGTTTGAAAAAATAAATTATTTATAACATGGCATTGAGCGTGAAAATATATGACACAGACAAATAGGGTATTTATAACATGGCATTCACCGTTAAGGTCGATTAACTAAATAATGTGGATGTAGGTAAGATTTAGTTGTTTGGAGTGGATTCCATTGTTTTACATAGATGGTGAATAACACATTCAAAATGGAAGGAAGTGAGACCACCTTAGCGTAGATGGTAAATGACACATTCAAAATGAATTTTCCTTTACGACGATGAAGGGTTATAGTTCTCTTCTCTAAGTAGTAATCTTATAACTAAAATATAATATAGCATAACTTATTATAAGGATGATAGTTATGTTTATCAATTTTCAAAATTAACATATATCTATTTTAATTCTTGATTTATCATGTGTTGATATGGATCAAATCTTTCGAGGTGTAAACATTTTCTCAAGTTTTTTCAATTTAAAATAATTTTTCATCTCAAGAGACTTGATCTCTCTCAATGCATAATATATCTTGAGTTAAGATGGATTTACATTGGTTCTTTATGATAACAATGACGATGATTAACATCTACTCGGACCAAAGTTGGTCCATTAGGCCATAAGAAAAGTAAGAGATTACTTATATTTCATTAGAATTTTATTTATGTGCTCAAAAAGCATTAAGAGAAGTGTTCCAAAATCACTATAGTTTTGATGACTTAGAAGGTTAGAGAGATCAATATTCTGGTAGATATTTTGAAATTGTGGTCTAATTTCCACCCAGTGGTCTATATGATTAATATGATTACATGATACAATGATTGGGACATATTTTCATTACATTCATAATTTGGCTCCACGAAAATCCCATTGGAAAAAATATCAAAATATCTGAGACCACTCGCCAATTAATCACATGATTATATGATTAATATGAGTATATGATTGATGTCCATTGAGACTAATTGGTTTATCAAACCTTAAGAGGTAAGAGATTACTTCAATTTCTTTAAAATTGTATTTTTATACTAAAAAATCATTGAGGGAAGCATTCCAAAATCACCATAGTTTTGATGACTTAGGAGGTTAGGAAGGTCGGTAATGTAGAAAATATTTTTAAATTGGGATCTAATATGGATATAGGTAGGGTAATCCAAAATGAAGTGTTTTTCATCTTTTACCCGCTTAGTGTCACAAATGTGACATATTCTCTCATCCCATGGTGTTTTGGGAGTTGTCCAACGCCCAATTTCACTATGTAGCTCGTGAGAGTTTGTTCTTATTTTAGTTCTTATTTTAGCAATGTTGAATTTCTTCTTTGCACTTCTCAAAAACTGAGAGGTAATTTTGATCTTCTAAATTAGGGTTGGCCACCTCCTTGTAGTATTTTAATTTCCTTTTATCCACTAATTTTTTATCACACCGCATATTCTTCTTAAATTTAGAAGTGATAATATTTGTAATATTATCGATATTTTGCATGATGGCTTCTTCTTGTATTTCTCAATAATTTAGCCAAGATTTGACATCTTTATGTCATCTCGGCTTGAGCTGCTAATGAGTTTGACTAAAAATTGAAGCAATTTTGGGGAGCCTCTTGTCATCCATGTTGTTTAACTTGTTCTTGCACATTATGCATCTAATCGTAGCAATGTTCTGAATGAGGAAAAGACTTGCTTTTATGAGCAGGAAATTAGGGTGTATTACCTTTAATTTTAAGATTATAACTTATAAAATTCCTTTGAATTTGTTTTATTTTTCTTTAAAATTCTTTAGATATATTGTAACCTCAAACTTCACATCCATATGAAATAACTAGAATGATGAAAATGTGAAAAAAAGAGTTTTTTTTTTAATCTTTACTTTATTATAATTAAACTCACCTTACTTTTTATAATTTACTTTTTATAATTTATTGAATACAAATTATTACATCTTTATGTCGACATAAAGGAAAAAGAGAAAGATAAAGATATAGCCAAAGTGAAGTGAACCAAACAATTTAGGTATCGAGGAAAGAAAAAGTATAGTAAATGCCAAAAGTCGTATTAATTGAATTTTAAATGGAGGAATTTAGAATATATAAAAGAAATAAGAGCAAGTTTGGCGTGTATGTAGTAATGAATGTGTGGTAGACGATTGTCGTTACACAACTTTTCTGAATGGACTAGTCATTCTCACCAAAGAGATTATTCCCTCCCACTCACTTATATATAATTATAGTTTAATTATTTTTTTAATTTAATTATTATATAAATATATTGTAAAACTAAATAAATAGACTAAATGACACCATTTTTAATAATATAAAGTATTTTTATTATTATAATATTGTAGATTATTTATATATTTAATCATCAATCTAATATATTTGTTATGATACTATTTTTAATAATATCAATTATTTTTATTATTATAATATTATATATATATATATATATATATATATATATATATATATATATATATATATATATATATATATATATATATTTAATTATCAATATAACATATTTAACATATTGTTGTTATCATTCAATAAAATCAATTTTGGTTTATTAGGTTTGTAAATTTAAATTGATTACTTTGATTTATATGTTGTTTTTTTACAAAATTTTTAAGTTTTGTTTGATTTTTATTGGTTGACAATTTATAAAGTTTAGTTTTATTACAAATTTTTGATAGTTAGATATAATGTTTTTATAGGTTGGGTTTCAAGAGAAAGTGGTTTTCATCTTATATTTTATTCATCTCGCATATTTGTTAGATTCTTTCATGCCAATGCCAAGGTGTTTTAGGTCTTGTCCAATATCTTTTTCACTATAAAACTCGTGAGATTAAGAAAACTCCTCATATTAATAAGAATATTTTATTCTAAATATAATTATTGCAATGTTATGATAACCCCATCATATGTAAAAAAGGGAAAATCCTTGCAATAAACATATCTCATAGTTTTAAAAACATACACGTTCACAAACATTTTGAAATACAAAAAAAATGAAACATTATTATATTTGTCATTTAGTGCTTGAGTTGTTTTCATTGCTCAAGTTGCTTGTCAACCTAATTCCTTCATCTATTGGGGATGTCGTTCTTGTAGTAGGTATAATATTTTACAAATAAACTTGGTATTCAACATCTACATTAACCTGGGGGTTTGATGGCACATTAGGACCATGTGTCAAAATTCAAGTTAGATATAATGCAAACTTTATGACTTGGAAATAGGAGAAAGTTTAATGACTAACAAGACCTACATGCATAGTAATCTTTGAACCTTGGGACCTTGAGGAGAAAGAGGTGGAGTTTTCCTTGTTTATTAGTCACCGTCGAAGGCCAAGGTAGTATAGCGATGAGTTCATCATTGACTTGGCATTAGTTCTATTTGACTTTTAAACATTTTCATTTTATCCTAAGTTTTTTGTAATGCTTCGTATTTTTTCAATTAAATAATAAAATAAAATTTATTTATTTCGATTTCTATTGGCTATATACTTTGAAGTGTTATTGCCAGGTTGCCAACGAGGTTCTAGGGAGTCTCAAAAGATATCAATAGATACTCACAACTTGTTTTGATTTCTATTGGTTGTATACTTTGAAGTGTTATTGCTAGGTTGTCGACAGGGTTCTAGGGAGTCTCAAAAGTTATTAATATATATTGACCATTTGTTTTGATTTTTATTGGCTATATACATTGAAGTGTTATTATTGGGATGTCGATGGGGATTTGGGAAGTCTCAGAAGCTATTAATAGATATGTTATATATATTTGTATTTTTTTAATATATATATGGTATAGCATATGTTTGCATGTGTATACATATTTATGTATGCATATGCATACGATAGTTTTTTTTTTTAGGTTACAAATACAACAGAAAACCCTCAAGTACTTCCCCTCATTTCAAGGATGGTACATAGGGTAAACACTAGAAGATTCAGGGCACAAGCCCAATCAACAACAAGGCTCAAAGCCATTACAATAAGATACTCATTAAGAGCTCAACATGTCACTGGTGGGAATTGGATCTGAGTGGGGAGGAAAACAATAATTCATCTCAACCACCCATTCTAAACCCAACACATATATAACCATTTTCTAGAAGCCATTTAATATATATAAAAAATAAATGTATTAGTGTTTTTATTTCTTAATTTTTTTTATTATATATGATTTTTCTTTGTAAAATTTTTAGTTTGTATTGCAAGTTTGTGCTTGTATAACAATGTTAGCTTACTTTTATATATGTTGGATATGTCTTATATTATTTTCACAAATAATCCCACGTGCTGCATTGCACTAGGTGTTGGGGGGGGGGTCACAGGGGGTTGCAAAGGGGCGGAGCCCCCGAAAAAAAAATTGATGGTTTTTTTTGTGCCCATTTTTAGCAGTTTTCAGTGCATGGTTTTTCATCCTTGGTTTTCTAATTCTAATTAAAATGAATTAGGGTTGTACACTAATCCAGGTTAATGGATTAGGGGTTTTAGATGCCGCAAGATCCTATATATTGTAAACAATGAAGATGGGTGATGAATAAAGAATTAGGGGTGCAACTCTAAACATGTTGTTGGTTTTCCCAATTTGAGTTTCTAGGGTAAAATATTTGTGTAATGTGTGTGTGTGCCATTGTATCTTTTCTATTTTTATTAAGAATCCATTTGCAGTAATTAATTGTACAAGGTTAAAATCTACATCTAGTATTAGAGCAGTTATTGGCTTTAGGGGGACGCCTTTGTGGCTAAAAGTTTGGCTTGGGTCTGTGATAAACCTTGTTACAGTGGGAGCTCTATGATATTGATTCTTGTGGTGAAAATAAATGGCAAGTAGTTCAAAAATAGAGATTGAAAAATTTTATGGGCAAAGTTCTGCGATGTGGAAGCTCAAGATGGAAGATTTTTTGATAGAAAAATTTCAATGGGTTGTTGTGGATCCAGGTACTGCACCTATGAGAATGTCAATAGAAGATTGGACAAAGTTGGATTAGAAGGCAAATAACACAATATGGTTGTGTCTCTCAGATTAAGTACTATTGAATCTGTCAAAGGAAGCTACGACCAAGGATTTATGAAATAAGTTAGGGACTTTGTATCAGTCTAAGTCCCTGGTAAACAAATTGTTCCTATGGAAAAAGTTGTACAACCTGAGGATGTAATATGTAGACTCGGTGATAGAGAATTTGAATGCCTTCAAAACTATGGTAAGTAATTATTTGTTGATATTAAGATTTTTGATGAAGATAAATGTATCAATTTATTGTTCTCTTTACCATACTCGTGGGATAGTCTGGTTGTGGCCATATATAGTAATTCAACTACTTTAAGTTTCGATGATGTGGCCTCATCCTTGTTGTCGGAGGAGATGAGATGGAAAAACATGGAAATCCAGAGCATAGATGCCTTATTTGCAAGAGAATGCTCCTAGGAACGAAATAGGTCTAAGTCCTCAAGTGGGAGATCTAAATCAAGGGGAAGATCTAAATCTCCTGGAAAAATTGTAAAGGTATGTTGGAGATGTGGAAAATAAGAGCATTACAAGAAACAATGTAGATCCAAAAATGTTGAGAGAGGGAAGGGATCTGATGATGCTTCTTCTACAGAAGCAAAACGCTCTGCGGGCAAAGGAGGGGATGTGTACTTGGCTTCTTCAAGCATACATGCAGATCATGAGGCATGGTTGGTTGACTCAGGTGCATCCTTTCATATGACTCCCCATATAGAACTGTGGTTCTGTGAATATGAAAGGTATGATGGAGGTGACGTTTTCCTAGGTGAGGACTCAACAACCAAAATCATAAGACGAGGAAAAGTCAAGTTGAAGCTCATGGATGGAAGGATTAGAACACTCCCTGGTGTTATGCACATCCTAGGATTGGATAGAAATTTGGTTTTTGTAAGAAAAATAGATGATGCAGGGGTAAAAACAATGTTTGAGAAAGAAACCTACATGATGGTTCAAGGGGCAATGGTGTTGGTGAAGAGAGTTTAGATTGGAAATCTGTATAAGTTGTTGGGAAGCATTATGAATGATAGGCGCAACAATTTTGTTGTTCCTGAGATTCAAAATGAAGAAGGAAAAACGTGTACAATCCCTGGAGAAAAGACTATGTTGTGGCATCAAAGACCAAGGCATATCAGAGAGAAGGGCCTTCAAATACTACATTGTAAAGGTATGGTTGAAGGTATGGCCAATTGCTCTCTGGATTTCAATTTCTATGAACATTGCTTATATGGGAAACAAAATCATGTAAGATTCTCCTCTAGTGCAACAAGGGCAAAGAGAATACTACAGTAGGTGCACAATTATGTGTTTGGACTTGTGTCGGTTCCATCACTGGGAAAATCTATGTACATGTCTCATTTATAGACGACTGCTCAAGGAATACATGGATTTATTTCATTAGGAAGAAATCTAAAGTCTTTGACAAATTCAAAGAGTTTAAGTCTCTTGTGGAGAATAGACAAAGAAGAAAATTAAGGTGTTGAGGATGAATAATGGTGGAGAATTCTATGGAAATGAACTCAAAGAATTTTGTAGGAAGTGCAATATAGCAAGACAGAAGACTACTCCATACACACCTTGGCAAAATGGAGTTTTATAAAGGGTGAACAAGACGTTGACATAAAAAGCAAGGAGCATGCTCAATGATGCCATGTTAAGACAATAATTCTAGGCAAAGACAGTGGGTAGTGCATGTTACCTGGTCAATTGATCACCCTTATCAACGTTGGATGACAAGACTCCACACAATGTATGGATTGGTAAGAAACCCTCTCTTACACATCTTAGGGTATTTGGCTATGATACCTATCTACACGTTCCAAAGAAAAACATGAATAAACAAGATAAAAATGATTAAAAATATATCTTTATTGGTTATAAAGATGGCATCCATGTTTTGCAACTTCTAATCATGGAAAAGTTAAGGTTGGATGAATATATATACACTATCTATATGCTCCCTAATCCAAATCCAAATGTAGTTACCCAAAGTAATAGCGATCAGAAGAATCCATGTGTATTCGCCAGCAATAGCTATCAACGGAGAATCCGTGGGCCATAATCCATATGTGGCCCCCCATACCAATAGCAATCGATTAAGTCCGAACAATCCGTATGTATTCGCCACCCATACTAGTAGCAATCAACAGAGAATCCACAGACCAAAAAGTGAGGGGTTCAAAGAATAACTGTTGGACAAATTTTAATTGGCGAAAGAATTTAATGTGACTGAATGGTTCGAGATGCAAAGAAAAAGTCGAATCTGATCCTGTACGTGAAAGAATTTACTGCTACTGATTGGACATCGCATTGATCCTGTAATTGAAAGAATTTAATGCGACTGAATGGACTTCATATGATGAAGTCCGCCCGTTCCTATATAACGAAGGCTATGCCATTGTGTTTCTCACCTCTTGCTTACCGACTCTGGGCTCTGGTTGAGTATTCCCGTCCTCAGGTAAGTTTTCACTTTATGTAATGTCATAAGCTGTGCAAACTTAGCAGTCCAAAGGAATTGTAAGTTGTTGGTATATTTGGTGTTACAGCTATTTAGGCTCTCTAATCCCTTAGTTATCAATGGCAATTTTTTGTTTAGCAGATTTAGCAGCAGCTGTAAGTCCTCTAACCGCCTAACAACATGAGTGGACAAGGCCCCAACGTCAACTGCAGCCCCCACGTCGCCGGCCCCGACGTCAATACGGGCAACAACATCGGGTCGATCAACCCCATCAACACCGGTTGCAACTTCGGCGAACAAGCCAACAACTACGGCAGTCAATTCAACAACCAAGGCAACCGAGGCAGACAATTTAACAACCAAGGCAACCGAGGCAGACAAGTGTACAACCAAGGCAACCGAGGCAGACAAGTCAACAACTATGGCGACAACGGCACCCAAAACATCCAGGGCGACTACGGCAAACAGGCCAACAACTCCGGCACCCAATACCAGCCCAACTACAGCTTCTAAACCAACTTAGAGCAGGTAATGACAAGTAGACCAACTTATACTAATAGCTTTTGTAAAAACTCTTCTCTTTCTTGAGCGCAGTATATGCAGAAAGGTGTCATGATTTTACTTTCTTTTGATCGATTACATTGTTTTTGCATGGCAGGTATGAGAAAGAATAAATGCAGTCGAAGATTGTGTGTTGATGTTCGACTGACTATGTGTTTGTAGGGTGAAGTACTTATGGTTTGTTTAGGGTTGAATGAGGCGTCCACTATATCGATTCAATTCTGTAATAGGCATGCCCATTAATAGTTATGTTATTCTGGTGACTTTGGCCTTTGCAAGATTGATGTGCAGCAAAAACGAGATGGACGCTGGCATGTTAAGCAAGCATATTATAATTATGATTATGTATTAATAAATTTCCTATCTATTTACCATGTTTTAAATGGTTGCGTACAAAATAGCATGATCATTCAAATGAGTTTCATATATATATGAGGGATAGACAATAGCTATGATAATAAAACTAGCATAGCCACTAACTCGCGGTTGAGAATGCTGAAAGGTAGTGGCTGAGAATGAGTGTCCCCAATACACTGAGAACGTCCCCCAATATAAAACGTTTGTGGTAATCCGTCTGTGGTAATATGAAATGTTTGGTTGCATTAGGTTGATAAATGGAACGTGCCAGCATTTTCAATGCATAGCCATCAGATTAAGGTTTAAGGTTAAATAAGGTTAAAAGATCATTAATTGTGCCTATTGTCAATAGGTGTACGCCTTTCGGCGTAATAACAAAATAATGATTAATATAATAATAATGAATGAGGGTTATGGTTAAGCGCTTAACTTGCTCTTCTTATTCAAAGAAGCATTGTCCTCAACGCTAATCAATTGTGGATGCTTCTATATGAATGACTCATTTTCCAAAGTTACATTATTTGTTAACAGATTTTTCCACTTAATAAGGTACTCGGTAATTATCCATGTCCTTAGTTACCACATACATGTTTCAATGGTTGTTTCAGTTTCTATTATGATTTTTTCATTTTCAATCTAAATTGAGATCTTGTCATCAAATACCTTTTTTAAATAAGAAACACGAAAGATCAAATGTACACAAGGAAAAAGGAGACAACTCAAATCTATAACCCATATTACCAATACTCAACAACACCTTATAGAGACCATAATACTTGGGTGTCAATTTTTTGTCCTCCTTTTATTATTTGAGGGATGTGTGTTTCTATACTTGTAGCCTCAAAATAACCTAATCCCCCTCTTCAAAGTGCATTGCATTGCAATGTTGATCTGTTAGTTGTTTTATTCTATCTTGTGCTATAACCAAGTTGTCCTTCAATATTTGAAGAACCTGTTGTTGGTTTGGATGTGATTCTTCATTGCTTGAACTTTAGGTTTCCCTCTCTATGATGATGTGATGGATGAAGGTTAATACCCATAGAGTGCTATACTTTGAGACATTTTGGATGAATTATGGAAGAGAATGTTGAACCACCATTTTGCCAAAGGTAACCATTTATCTCATTTTCACTCTTTATAATTTATCTCATTTTCACTATTTATAATATGTAAAGAAACAAAGATAACATTTTAAACATCTATTCACCATCTCAATTTTCCCATTAGATTAGGGATGATAAGAAGAGTTGTGAGCTAGTTGAATACTCGATCAAGAAAACAAGTCAATCCAAAATTACCAATGAAGATTGTGTCTATGTCACTACAATAAATAGACATTTCATTAAATGTGAAATTAAACAAGAGGAGTTGTGAACTAGTTGAGTACCCAAACATGAAAACATGTCAATCCAAAATTACCAGTGAAGAATGGATCTATGTCACTTACAATAAATACACATTTCATTAAATGTGAAATCAAACATTTTGTATTGGATTTAGATGTTAAGTGAGATTGGATTTTTTTTCAAAATGAGAGTAAAAATTTGTTTAATTCACTAATAAGAATTTGTATATTAACCATTTATTCTTATAATGATTTATATAAAATCAAATATGAATAAATTTCAATGAAGTATTATACTAAAACATGGTTTTCTTAAATATTCTCTAATATTAATATTTATATGTTAAAAGCTAAGTTTAGCTAAGTTCACTTCATGAATAATAGTTTTTGATAAAAAGTTCTCACCTCTAAAACTATTTTAAAGCATATTGTGTTTGATTGCTTTCAAAATTATTATAAACTTACTATAAAAAAATGTTGCACCCTCCCTTCATCATTGAAATGACATAGCGAAGTTTAGCTAAGTTCACTTCATGAATAATAGTTTTTGATCAAAAGTTCTCGCCTTTAAAGCTATTTTAAAGCATATTGTGTTTGATTGTTTTCAAAATTATTATAAAATTACCATTAAAAAATTTGTTGCACCCTCCCTTCATCATTGAAATGACATAGTGAAGTTTAGCTAAGTTCACTTCATGAATAATAGTTTTTGATAAAAATTTCTCACCTCTAAATCTATTTTAAAGCTTTGATTGCTTTCAAAATTATTATAAACTTACTATTAAAAAAATTTGTTGCACCCTCCCTTCATCATTGAAATGACATTTATAGCTATTGAAATTAGTGGAGAAACTTTAGGAGAAACCCTTGAGTTGAAGTGCCTTGATATTCCTTATGAAATTTAGCAACTCAAATTTCCTTCCTAGTTACCATGTTTTTAATATGCCTTGATGCAATTTAGCAACTCAAATTTCCTTCCTGGTTACCATGTTTTTAATGATTTGGTTGTGAGATTTGGTATAAAATTGAGCAAATTCAAAACAGTTTATAGCCTGTAACTTTAAAATTAAATGAAATATTATTTACATGATTTTCCTCGTGAAAATTGGTTTATTCACAGTGACATAAATGTGAAGAAAATTTCAGATACTCAATAATTGTAATCGAAAATTGGTTTGGATGGTGCCGATTTAGACCAATCTTTGACTATGGATGCATTTGTTAGTGTAATAATTGTTTTATTATATTCACCAGTGATCAAAATTGAACGCTTGGTATTCTTTCAAGGGGTTCAAACCCATCCTAGAAGGACAATTCAAAAATCCCCATTCCAAAAATATATAAAATTTTCAAATCACTTGTCATTTATGAAGGATAACAAATATTGTAAAATTTCAGAAGAATTGTTACAATCTAAACAAACCATCAATGTCTCAACTCCCAAAACTTAGGTTCTTAATGATCATTGTACCTTCAATATTAGATGATGATGGATGTGAATCATGATCAATATCCAAGATTCAACACTCACTACTTACCCTTAGGCATCTAAAGAGTAAAATAGTATATTTGTATTGAAGGAAAACTTGGATATAACACAAAATAGAACAAAACAACTAGACGATCAACATCACAATGCAATGCACTTTGAAGAAGGGAATTGTGTTATTTTGAGGCTCCAAATATAGAAACACACATCCCTCAAATAATAAAAGGAGGAAAAAAATTAACACCCAAGTATTATGGTTCCTACAAGGTGTTGTTGAGTAAATTGGTAATATGGGTTACAGATTTGAGTTGCCTCATTTTTCCTTGTGTACATTTCATCTTTCATGTTTCTTATTTAAAGAAGGTAGTCGAAGACAAGATCCCAATTTAGACTGAAAATGAAAAAATCATAATAGAATCTAAAACAATCATTTAAACACATATCTAGAAACTAAGGGCATTGGTAATTACTGAGTACCTCATTAAGTGGAAGAACCCTACTAACAAAGAATGTGACTTTGGAAGATGAGTCATTCATATAGAAGCATCCACAATTTATTAACATTAATGAAAATGCTTGCTTGAATGAGGAGAAAGTTAAGCCCTAACCATAACCCTCATTTTTAATATCCCCGATATAATCCCCAGTTTAATTAATGCATAATGTAGATATGAATGAAGTTATGGCCATGTAATATGCAAATTGTATTTTATGAGTTCTAATAAATAAAATGTGATTCCAACTACTAGGGGACATGGACATAGATGGGGGCTGAGTAATCCATAAGAGAGAAGGGTATAGAAAGGAGGTTTTTACCCATGAGTCTAATTCCTGAATCTTTTTTTTGTTTTTAATGTTTTGAGTGAACCTTCTAATTTTCCCTTAAGTGTGGAAGAACCCAATCATTGAATACTTGTAAGAGGGTGGGTGTAAAAATTGAAATACTATAGTTATTGGGAGCATGGGGCTTATCACAATTATTTTGGGGATGAGTGTGAGTGAAGAAATCAGGAAAATAGAGGAAATTCATATAGCAAGAGAGGACAGATGTTATAGTGACATTTTTTTATGAACAACAACCAGGGAACAAAGAAAATAGAATTGGAGGTGGAGCAACGATGGAGGGAGAAATTTGGAGTGTTTATGGAGCTGAAGACTAAAGAAGCAAGTTTTCAGGATTGCAAAAGAGCCAGGTTGTTAGGCCTAAAGAGTGAACTTGTGTGTGAGTTTCACTGGAGAAACAAACTTAGTGTTGTGTTGTTTCTTGGTAGTTTCCCTAGAAGTGAGTTTCCTTGAGTCCCCAATACTAATATTCATGGTTACCTACACCAAAGAGACCTTGATAAATGAATGAGACCCCCGATGGACTGAGAGTAGTGAAGGGATACATTCCTTGGGTTGGGTAGGTGAGGAGGAAGATAGTTGGAGGAAATTCGAGATAGTTGTAGGAAAATGTGTTAGGGACCTAACCTCCCTAACCCATCATGTAGATAGAATAATATATTTCCATGTAATAAAGGTTGACATTAATTAATAAGGCCTATTTAATAAATTGGAATAAGTCAATGTAAGAACTTAGAAGACCTAATAGAATCTTTTGCTTCTAGAAGAATCTTCCTCTAGAATGATATTTAGAAGATATAATTAGTACAAATAAGAGTAGGAGTCATGAAAAGTTTTGTCTTGAGAATTATTGTAGTAGGGTGTTTCTCTTTTGGAGGTTTCCCCCTCGAAGAGGCAAGTGAACATTGTTTCCTATCAATAAAGGTATTATTTTTGTGTTGCGGTTTCATATATTGTGTTGTTCCGTTTACTATTCTCTGCAGTATTTATGTTTGTGTCTATTATAATAGATCTCATACCTTACAAGTGGTATCAGAGCACTTTCCTTGGCAAAACATTATGGGTTGTTTTTTTCAGGGTAGAGACGTATTTCGACGTCTTAAAGCTACAAAGATTTGTCATTCAACACATAAATTTGTGGTTAGGGAAGCATACATGTAGGAACTACAAGTGTTACTTAAGCGCACATTATTGGCCACCCTTTTAAACCATGTTGGTACCCCTTCAAGTGGTAGCACATCAGACAACACCTGTATACAGATCAACCTAGATATCCTAAATTCCTTTGTAGATAAACCGATTGACTACTTGAATGCTCTAGTGCTGATCCAGGTGGATATTGGTGACCACCCACCTTTTCTAACTGGCTCAAAACAATTTTCTGACAATTTTGGTAATTTACTATTTTTAGCAGATTTTAACTTCTGGGGCCATTTTGGGGCACTAAACGATGTTTTTTGGGCTATCATACACCTAAAATGGAGATCGTATGCAAAAGTTATGATCCCGGGAAGTTGATGTACTAACTTACCCAAACGGGGCCCACATGAATTTTGGAGTTTCATCTCCTAGGGTTAGGTTTTTGGATGTATAGGTTTTTTGGCATTCCTATTTATTGTAAAAAGGCTTTTAGAGCCTCATTGTAATCATGTTATTGTGAATGCAAGTAGCCATCACATCTCTTCTCAGAGATAAGATGCTACCATTCTAGCGAGTCTTTCACTCTGTATTTTTATAGTCTCTATACATTTCTTTCATTAATAGAAATTGTGTATTACTGTATATCTGTGTTTATGGTTGCATCTCTGATATATTTCTGTTATATTATTGAATATCCACGATATATTTGTGCATTTATTTATTATATCTCCGCTCTCATTTCGTGCCGAAAATAATCTGAATCAGTGGTATCGAAATAGGCTTCTCTTGATCGTTTTTCAATGCATGTCCCCGACGAGGTCCAAGTATAACAAGTTGGGTCTCGAGCTTGTCTCTCTTGAGGAAAATCGCTCTCGCACACCCAAGAAACCCTCAATGGAAGAAGAAAAGAAAAATGATGGAGCAGACGATCCTATTAGTATGTTACTTGAGCAAGCTCTCACGTGACAGAGGGACGAAATGATGGAGAATTTTTTCCACATCCTTCAACGCCTGCCGATAGCAACAGGTGCATCTTCATCAAGTGACCACTTTGGAAGCACCTCACCTTTCAAGGTACAAGTTAATTTTGATATTCCTGTATTTGAAGGACATATATATGCAAAATCCCTAGACAAATGGTTAAATCTGCTAGAAGGTTATTTCTTTGTCCACAGTTTTTCCGACAGAGAAAATATCACCTTCACACTCCTTAAAGCTCTCCCTCATGTCAAACATTGGTGGGAAACTTACTGGGAGAAAAGTTCCATAGAGGAGTAAAGGAGCAGTATTACCCTGTTGGCAACTATGAGGACCAATACATGAGATGGACCACACTACAACAAGAGAGGGGCCAAGCATTTCCAAAGTTCACCAATACTTTTCGTAACTTGTGCACCAAGCTGGGTATCAAAGACTCTGAACAACATTTGGTTCTGAAATACTGTGGGGCTCTACACAGATACATCCAAAATGAAATGGATTTCTTGGACATCTCATCACTCGATGCTGATTATCGATATGTTGTTAAAATCGAGCAAAAATTTAAGCCCCAGAACAAACAGGAGTTCCGCTCTGCAAATCCGCAACAACCAAAGTATGACAAAGACGGCCCTAACAAACAGTCTCCTGAAAACCAGTCCAAGCCACAAGAAAAGAAGGGTCACGGGAAGACAACGAAGGACACCAGAAAATGGTGTGATTTCCACAAAAGCCCCTGACACAACACTGATGAATGTCTCTCAAAATAGTCATTGGTGGCCGAGATCAAAGACAAGGAGCCAAACCCTAATTCAGAATCTGATTATGAAAATAATGGTAAAAGACAGATCATCGACGCAGACCCCACTACTATTGTCATGACCACAACAATTCAACCAGAAGAACCAACAGATCATGAAGAGGGGGAGCGCCTTTTTCATTCATAGATGTGGGTGAAGGGGACCCAGGTGCATTTTATTGTTGATAGCG
>JASDQU010242786.1:4698-27202 GCA_032191745.1 Picea mariana
ATGCACATTCGAAGAAGGAAGGGTACAAAAAACCCTTCACCGATGCCTCCGGATCCAAAGGGGAAAAAAGAGGAAAAGGGTAGAAATTCTCGTATTGTCATGAAGAATTCCATCCAGAATCCGCATGCATGAAAAAGAAAATAGATCTAATGTATCAAATACTTCAGAAAAAAAAAAAAAAAAACCTCAGAGATCGCATTCTCAAGGGTGCCAAGAAGAAGAAGCCAGAAGATCTAAATTCCATGAAAGACAATTCTAGCCATGCCTTTATTTCCATCAACTCCTCTCCCGATGCTTGGATTGTTGACTTAAGAGCATCACATCACATGGCTGCCTCAAAAGTAGTATATTATTCTTTGGATTCATGCAAAGGTCCTCCTATTCTGATGGGGGAAAACTCTTCTATCAAAGTCACCAACAAAGGAAGGATTGAACTCACCAACAAAATCTTTGAGAATGTGTTGCACGTTTCCAAAATTTCTATCAACCTTCTCTCCGTGTACCAGATGACGAATTCTGGAAAAAGAAATAAATTCATATTCACACCAAATTCCATGGACATGTACAACATGAAAACCAACTCCAAGGTTGCCACCAGTGAGGTAAATCATCAATCTATATTGTATACTTTTTCTGAATTCATTGAACTTGATTCTTCTTTACTGCTTACTCACGCTAATGAAAGTAGTAGGATATGGCATGAAAGGTTTGGACATTTGAATTTCAGATACATGCAACATATTAGCAAGCACAGAATGGTTGATGGTATACCATACATCCATTTCTCCAAGGGAGTATGTGAGGGATGTGTTCTCGGAAAACACCCTTAAGAGAAATTTGGCAAAGGAAAGTCTCAAAAAGCTTCCACACCTTTAGATCTAATCCAAAGTGACCTTATGGGTCCTTTTCCGCATCCATCGATCAACAAATCAAGGTTTGTTCTCATTTTTGTTGATGATTTATCATGCTTTACATAGATCTACTTTCTCAGGCAAAAATACGAGGTCTTTCAATACCTCAAAGATTTCAAGGCCCTGGTTGAGATACATCCCGGAAAGAAGATCAAGGTACTCCTTACACAGATCTACTTTCTCAGGCAAAAATACGAGGTCTTTCAATACCTCAAAGATTTCAAGGCCCTGGTTGAGACACATCCCAGAAAGAAGATCAAGGTCCTCCAAACTGATAATGGAGGATAGTATGTAAATCATGAGATCCATGATCTTTTCCATGAGGTAGGGATTCAGTTGTAGCACACAATTCCCTATACTCTGCAACAAAATGGAGTTTTTGAGCGGAAAAACATATCTCTAAAGGAGATGTCATCTTGCATGCTGCATGCAAAGTCTCTACCACATATACTAAGGGTCGAAGCACTTAATTGTGCAACATACATCCAAAAAAGATCACCCCATATATCTGTCAAGGATAAGACCCCCTACGAGGCTTGGAGTGGCCTCAAATCAGAAGTGAACCACTTTCACATTTTCGATTCACGTGCATGGGCCAGGATTCCCTCTAAAAAGAGGAAGGAACTTGATCCATAGAGCACTGAGTGAATTTTTTTTGGATACCCCGACAGTGTGAAGGGATATTGGCTTATTGATATTTCCTCAGACCATCTCATCATTGAGCGTAGTGTCCAATTTGAGGAAAGTGTCTCGCATGTACCTCGACAACCACATGCAGACACCCTCACTCTTCCACTTGTCTGAGATGATGAGCATGCATATGTTGACTCTTCTTTAGACGAGAGTTCTGATTCAAAAGACTCAGATGATCTAGATTCAGATTCAGTACAGTCAGATGCAGATTCAGAGCATCCAGATGTAGTTGTAGAGCTAGAGCAGAGGCCCAAGTGGGCACAGAATAATCTTTAGGATGGAAGGGATATCGTTGGTGATCCAGCCTATACTAGGACGAATCGATCTGATTTCAAGGAGCCTCCTATTGCACTCACTGCCACTGAACCATTTCCTTCTAGGTATATTTTCTTGGTTTAGTCTTTAGATCCATAGTCTTATGGAAAGGCTGCTAGAAATCCCTTTTGGGAATCCGCCATGCAGGAGGAGTACAACTCCCTCCTCGAGAACTAGACTTGGGATCTAGTTCCCCTTCCTTTTAGGAGGAAACTTGTCAGATGCAAATGGGTCTACAGGACCAAGAGCGCAACGGATGGACAGATCAACAGATACAAATTCAGGCCTATCGCCAAAGGATTTCATTAGGTTCATGGTATTGACTATGATGGTAACTTCTCTCTAGTAGTGAAGATGGATTCCATACATTTGAAACTTTCCATTGCAGTAGCCAAGGGATGGGAAGTCCATCAGATGGATGTGAAGAATGCATTTATCCATGGTGATATCTTTGAGGAGATCTACATGGAGCATCCCCAGGGATTTATGCAGGACTCATCTTTGGTCTGTCGACTAAAGAAGTCACTTTATGGCCTCAAGAAGGATCCAAGTGCATGGTATGCCCAGATGGACTCCTGCCTATTGTCATACAACTTTTTACGTTGTAAATTAGAATCGAATGTCTACATGCTCAAGACGATTGATTCAATTCTAATTTTAGTTCTATATGTCGATGATTTGTTGATCACCGGGTGATCAAATTCAATGATTGCTGCAGTTAAGAGGATTCTACATGACATGTTTTTTATGATGGACATGGGTCCACTACACTTATTCCTTGGACTCGAGATCAGTTAGGATGCATCAGGCATCAAAATGTCTCAGGCCAAGTATGCACGAGATCTCCTTGAGAGATTTCACATGATAGACTGCAAGTCTGCTCCGACTCCTTTCCTATCAGGAGTCAAATTTGAGGATGGAGGGGAGACTCCACTAGTTGAAAACACACTGTACAACCAACTAGTGGGGAGCTTGTTGTATCTCATACACTCCAGACCATACCTCTCATATGCAGTTGGTGCAGTTTCTAGGTTCATGCAGGAGCCGCATGAGCTACATTGGAAAGACACAATGCATATCCTTCAATACGTTTAGGGCACCATCACCTTTGGGATTCATTATGTAGCAGACTCTACATTATATCTCTTCGAGTTTACTGATTCTGACTGGGCTTGTGATAGCACTGATCATAATTCCACATCTGGTTACTCACTCAGTCTTGGTTTTGGGCCTATCTATTGGTTGAGCAAGAAGAAAGTTGTCATTGTGTTATAACCCTAAATTTCACTAGACGTGCATACCTGGAATCAAGACATCTTACTTGCTACCTTTTCCAAGCCATCACTAAACAACTCTTCTAAAAAAACATTTTTTTGAAGGTGTACATTCCCTGCACCACTACTTCCCACATACACATGCTTGTTGCACCACTACAACCCACATATACTCAGAAAAAGCGCGAAAAAATGAAAATTGCAAAGGGATATGGGTTTTTGGGCCATTACCTAACCATTTGACCTCCTATAGCTAGTCACCCCAACCGTTACTATCTTTTTGGCCTATAAAATAAGGTGTTGGAGTCTCATTCCAAAAAAGAAGAATGAGAGCATAGAAACTCTGCCCATTTCAGTATTCCCCCTTTGCCCCAATAATTTGCAACCACGTTGTGAGTTTGATCCATAATTCTTTCTTCTTCCATTGCAAACCCTTGCCATTTCCCTAGAGAGATATGAAGAGGAGAAGAATACATGGGAGAAGTTGGTGCATGGTGAAGAGGAGCCCAGGATCGAGTTCGAGGAGTAGTTTTTGGTCTCATATTGTAAACGACTTTTGTGAGATTAATATAAAGAAATACTTTTTCCATCCCACCAAATGATGTCTTAAATATTTATGATCTGTTTACATTTTTGTTATGATGTCTAACACACTAATCTATATATATAATGCATGCTTGTAGTTTCTTGTTTGTCTTTTGGTGAATGAAGGTTGTCCTTGGGAGGATATCTGGAGTTGAGAAACAGCTAAGCGCAAGGGGATGGACACCGAATGCAGAGTTTAAGGTATGCCTACCGGATCCCTATATTTTGTCTTTTATGTATGATTGTGGGGTAATGTCGGGATAGTTGTTAAAAGTAGGAGACTTTAGACGGTTAGCTCTGCCTACACTTAAGAACCCTGGTGTAGTTCATAGAGGGTTTTTCCTGCTATAGCAGAATTGGCGAACATACTGGGGAGACCTCTAGGGTTTTTGGGGATATTCTTTTTGGGTGTTTTGAATCAGTTTATTTACTATTTTTTGAGTTTCTATAATCTTATGTGTCTTTAATGGATTCTGGTCTTCCATACTAGACTCCCTGCCTTTGCTTGACTATTGGTTTTTATTTTTTTGAGAAGTTACAGAGGTGTATGCGGCCTATAGTGGGCCTGCACTCGTACATACATGCCTTGCCTTTGGAAAAACCGCGTACATACACAGGATGTTGAAGTGTCAGTAGCGTTCATGTGTTGAGAATTGTTTTTTTAAAGAAGAGGTAGCCATCCTCTTTCCTATCAGAAGTCACACTTCTCAAGGGTTTTCTTGATCTAGCCCTGGTCTCTGTTATAACAGTCTGTAGCCTAGGTCTAACCTCAGCATAGCTTTCTTTTTATCAAAGATTTCTTGTGTTTTCTTTATTATGGTTTTTAGACAAGTTTGTGAGTCTTTTCTGATCTGCTTGCTTGGTATTGTTAGTGACTCCATGTGATATGTGATGGGCCATAAGTTATTTCTTGGTCTTAATTTGTCATCATTTTCCCTTTTTTTCTTTAGAAGAAGAGAAAATAATTCATTTTTCAAATTTCTTGTTTTGAAGCATAAAACAATAAAAAACAATTTATTTATTTGTTTGGTAAAAGTAGTTCAGGTTAGTTGCTTTATTTACCAAGGAAAAAGAAAGTTTTCTTAAGTTATTTATTTGAATTCTTAGGACATTAAGTAGCTTGTAGTCGAGCGAAATCTTGTTTTAAGTTTTTCTTTTTAAAGATCTGAGAGAAGTAGTTACGAAAAAGTTTGGTTAAAGAGTTTAAATTGACAAATCTTTATTTGTGAAGAAGAAGTAGTTTGTTTTTAGTTTCATCTTATTATCTTCTCTTTTGTCTCTTAAAGAACATCACTAGTTTCACTTTCATTCCCTTTGACTTAAGACAACCACTAAAATTAATGCTTAATTAAAATTTATTAGACTTTGTGTTTGTAGGGTCCATCAATTTAGTCTAGGCTAGAGCCTTGATTTAGGATTGGAGAGGAAACTCTTCAAGGCTACAAAAACAACCATAAGAGCCAGTGTTAGGGAGTCCTTGAAAGTACAATAACCATGAAATTTATCTGGGACCCCCCTCTAACACAGGGGATAAACATGAGGTCGTGTGCGGAAAGGTAGTGGAGATAACCCCTCCAAATCCAGACCAAGCATAGTGGGGAATACATATAGAGGGCTTATCTTGGGATTTCGTTGACCACGTTTTCCATGGAGCTTCATGGGTCTCGAATCTATTTGAGGTCCTTAGTTGTCTTCCAGAACACTTTCTTTTGATAACCTTGATAGTTTTTGAGCTTGATACCCTGCTCATTGCGATCCACCTGACTGTCGACTGTACCCACCTGGCGACTATTCACGTGCTGGAAACCTAGTTGCCTTTATCTTAGTGACTTACATAGGTGACTGTGGGGGTATACCATGATACCTAGGGTAGACATCAGGCCATGCTTTGCAGAGTATACCCAGAGGGTGGTTCCGTATTCGATTTTCACTTGCATCAGTAAGTTTCTCTAGTGTTGGCTGGTGTAACTGTTCTTCCAACTAGCCAGTGATCTGCTTGTCTTATCTTATAGGATCTTTTTATAGTGTGTGATGGTCTTTAACGTTGAGAGAAAGCCCTAGTGTGTCATTGATCTTCTCACACCATGGAGGATCAGGAGCTCCACCAGTCGCGAAGGCTTCTTATCCTACTACTGGTTAATTTGGAGCCACCCTTGCCATCGCTAAGGAAAATACTAGACTAGAAAGGGTCTTTTGAGGCGACCAAGCCACAAGAAACTAAGCCCGACCCATCTCTAAGAGGAGAACATTTGATTCCAGAGGAACCAACCATTTCCTACCTCATAACAAAATCTCTTGGTCCATATAACCCTCTGATTATTGATCTATCGGTGCCCATCGTCGTACAGGTTAAACCTTACGAGCGTCAGGTAGTGTCACAAGCAACGATGGAGACAAATGTTGCTACTTCTTCAAGGAATCCTCATATTCCCTCTATGACTTTCACTATAGGGGTTTGTTTTCCTCCTAAACAATTGTTGCTAGTCTGTACCACTATGGTCTTGACCGCCTCTACCTCGGGAAATGTTATGATTTCGTCTATGGTGAAGATCATTGCTCCTTTCACCTAGAGTGCAATAGGGCCTCCATTCTCATATGGGATGCCTGGCTTCGATATGAACTTCATCCTTTCCTACTCCACTCTACAGACTTTAGGTCTAGGGACAAAGAGCTCGAATGCTCCCTTGCAAGGAACTATGAGGGGCATTTCAGCTCCCTATAATGCTTTCCCTTACGGAGGGGTTCATATACCTCCTTCATCCCCTTTGCTTGGCGGTGCTCACCAACGCTCCGTCGGGTTGAACATAAACTATAGTTCATTTGGAGTAGGTAGTCAAGGACTTCCTTCTTATGACATGTCGGTAGGTTCGACACCATTCTCTTTGTTCAATGCGTTTGGTAACAATGCATTCTCATCAACTTCCATCTCGGCCGGGGGACAAACTGCGAACTCACTTGTAAAAAATTTGGATTAAGTCTTTTGTGTCTTCAGATGCCCAGATTTGTTTGTGTATTTGGGAAGAAATTCTCTGGCCAATCATTGAATGTTTCTTGACTTCAAATCTCGCGAATGATTATTTTTAGGAAATCAAAATCTTTTCTTGATCATTTTTTCTCAATTTTTACCTCTTGACCTTTTCTTAACAAGGGTATAATCTTCGATTCTGAAATCTGAGTGCTTGTTTGGTCGAGAGCCTTTTATTGGATTAAAAGTTGAGATTAATTGTCCTTTTCAATTGCCTACTACTTGGAAAATTATTCCCCATGTGCATTTGAAAAGACTGGTTTTGTCAGTTTGTTATTTTTATCTTCATTGAAAGATCGATTTGGGTGTTTATTGAGTATTTCATTTTCGTTGGTCACTTACTTTTTCTTATTTCTATCCCTGTTGCTTGGTTTCTAATAAAAAATAAAAATAAAAAAAACTTTTTTGTAGCGACCTTTTATTCAAAAAATATTGGCATTCAATTATTGAAAGAGAACGAATAGGGAATTTGCATTGTTCATGATTGTTTGATATTACATTTCAGAGAAGATCATACATCGTAGTTCGCATTGTTCCAGAAAACTCCTCTGTCCCTCTTGTAAATAGGATTCATTAAATGAAAATTTGTATCATTCATCCCTATTTATGCATTGTTGGGTCAGAGTATCACACAACATCGATTTCATTTTCGTCTCCTTTTTTGCGTAACAACAACCTTTAATAATATGGAGCAACTTTAAAATTCAACTAGTAACTTTTTCTAGGGCTCTTTTGCACCAACATTAGCTAGGCTAGAGATTTGGAATAGGCAGTGAGACGCACTCTCCAAAGCACAAAATACACAATAGTATCTTGTGATAAGGAGTGTCAAATTCCATTTGTAGCATTTTGTCCTGGGAAGCCCTTCTCACACAAGGGTCAAACCTGAGGTCATGTTGATATTGACAGAGTTACTCACCCTTCTTTGTTGATCTCGGTGTAGAGATTTCATGTATTATGGGGGTCACTTGAAGGCATACCCACAATGATGAGTGGAAGCCTCTCAAGTTGATTTCGAGCTAGATACTCTGCCCTTTTGTGTGGATCGGATTGTCGACTATTCCCCCAGGCATCATTGTTGTTTGTGATAACCTTAGTAGCCTATATTCTTAGGGTCTTACACAAGGTGATTGTGAAGGGATAAGTCTTCACGGTACCTGGAATCGACGTTGGCCAGATTCACTAGGGATCCTTGGAGGGTATACCCATGATTGTGTGTGGGAGCTTGCACCATGGTGTAAGTCCGTTAAGCAGGTCATCAACGTAAACTTTCCACCCTCGCCTAGCCCCTTCTTGTCTCATCGTCACGATGTTGAATTTCATCACCAACTAGTGACTTCATAATTAGAAGGTCTTGTTTGCATGGTTTTGCTTCCTAGATTTTATTAGCGCGTGTTGTTTGTTTACCCAAGTTGGCCATAGAATTTCTTTTGTAAGATTCTAACTCGATCACAATTGACCATCCACGTCATTCACGTAGAATGCAAGGCATACCCCCAGAAGATTTGGAAGGTTCTCAACCCTTGCCTACCAACTCACCAGAGGGCTCTCTTCAACAGAGTGAAGTCCAAGACATTTCCACTCCACAAGTGGAAAGAACTAACTCTTTAGAATGGTTCTGAATTACCAATTCTCATGAGGACTTCCGACTTTCTCCCGACTTTGAGAGATGTATTGTTTGAGTGAATTCTTCTGGAGAAATAGTTGTTCAGTATTCTTGATTACTAATTGGACCTTTCATAGGACCTGACGGTCAATATCCTTTTTGGACTACTAGAATTTTTAGATGGGATCTCTTTGGCTTAGGAGCAGGCATTGTTATCACTATCACACCTGAGCTGCCCGAAACATGTAATCCAGAAGTAATACCTTTTACTACTGCCTATTATGTTCCTGGTACAGACACCCCACCAACTGACCACATCTTGACTATTCCCCTACAAACGGTCCATTACACGATGGTCCTAGATACTACGAGTCCTCACACCAGGACTACAACGGCTAGCCAAGATCCCATTGGCACGTCGCTTTCACCTAGATGCCCCCCGACACTTCTGCCCGAATATCATGCGTTGAATGCTTCTATTACCGCTCCTACACAAATGTCATCCGGGATTCCTAGCACTTCCACTCCTTCTGGGCACCATCTCATTCCAAGTTTCATTATGACACTTCCTCGACCCCCTTTCATAGGAACTCTTCCATCCTCTATCGGAGGCACCGATCCTACTGGCACCATCCCATCTTTCACACCTAATTACCAGATTCCTGTCATTGGATAATTTCACCAAGGAGGCCAAACCCAATCACCTTTTGCAGGACAAATCCCAATTGGGATGCAACCCTCGATTAGAGGGAAAACCCCACCAACCCCACCCTATGGACAAAACATACCTCCATCCTTGGCCCAGTATTGGAATTATCTTATTCAAAATAATCCTCACTCGACTGGGGGGCAAAAGCCTCAAGCTAGCTCCTTCATACCCCCTAGTACAAGCCAACCATATTCAGGCACATCCAATCTTATTTGGGAATCAAACACTCAACCCCATGCCCCTGTTCAAGGGTACAACCCTATGAATTACTTTCCTCCACACCAACAACTGAATCTTCCCTAATCTTCGCATTATATGCAAACTGCTTATGGTCCCACTAGTCTACTGACGAGAGTCCCTCCCCAAAGTCACTAGTACCCACATGTGAATAGACAGTTTCCCTTCTTAGCCACCTTGGAACTCCCTGATCTGTTGAGAATTTTAAATGATCCGATCCATCACTCTCCTCAATGGCCCGCCATACCGGCCAAACTACCATCCGACATCCCTAAATTTGATGGTAAACCGGGAGAGGACCCGAACAATCATGTAATGACTTTTCACTGAAAAAGGCTATTGTAAATAGTCGAGTGGGAAACAATCTATGGCAAGATGATCCAACTTTAGAGTTCAGTTTTTTATTTTTTGTCAAAGGTCTTTTTGTATGTTCCATCAGGGACGTCTAAGTTTAACTTTGGTCCAAAAAGTCTTCACAAAATTTTGTAAAGAGAATGAATCTTTGGTGAATTGGAATGAAATAAAGGATTTCTTTATGTCTCATCTATCTTGATTGCCATCTTGGTATCTTTGCTTCTGTCTCTACATTTATTTCAGCAACTGCTATATTCAAAAAATCATATAAAAATGAATTTTCCAGCAAGCTTTTATTTATAAAAAGACTAGCCTAAGCACTTGTAATCAATACTTGTGAGTTAGGATATAAATTTTGATGGCTATAAACATTGGGTGACTTTCCCGTCTATTTTTCTTTAGCCAAGAAGAATCTGAAAATGCTTGAGTAAGATCATTTCATATCTTTTCCTCAACACCTAGTACCCATACTTAATTCTTAAATACTCCTAATTTTTTTGATATCACCACTTGGAGGTGAAGGAGATGCATTGGGAAAAAACAATTAGTCACAATAGCATGTGTCCATTATAAAAATGTGCATGCACACTCACTTTAGAATGTGCAAATTCTTTAGAATGCACATGCACTTTACAACTTGCACATGTTCCTTCCATTCAAATATTTTTGCGCGGGATTGAAAAATTTAAAATATGTGTTTGTTGACTTGGGTTTTTTAGATTTAGGTTCGAAATAAAAAACCTAGTGGTTTGGGATACAAATACATCAAAACCTCCATTTTGTGAATGGATCTCAATATTTATATTTTTCACGCTATTTGTGTATAGGCTACACAAATCTTTCATTGACAAAACTACACACAGATATATAATAGTCTATGTAGATTAAAATATATAATTTAAAAAAAATTAAGATTGTTTACTATTTTTAATATATTTTTGTCTTGACATATATCACAATCTTAAAATACATACATCATTTATTCCTACTATAATTTTTTATCGCCTTGCCCATCTTTAGAAAATGTTACATGTTGCATTAGTACAAACCAAAATACATAATATGAAATAAAATTGATTTCTTTTATTATGTTAAGACCCTCATACCCTACACTAACACATGACCTCATAGTTTTAGGGATATATTGACTTTCATAATTTTAAAATAAATTTATAAAACTAACATAAAGAATTTTGGAAAAGTAGTCATACATAATAAAAATGTGTTCTCTACAATCATACAATATTTTTTAAGAAAAAATTATCATTTAGGTACTGAGCACATGCACTAATGAGAACATATGCATTATATTTTACATGAAAAATAATATACCACTATTATAAAACTCAAAGTTCACATAGTCATACAAAAATTCTATAAATGAAAATTCTATATTTGGAAAGTTAATTCAGTTTCCTACATTTCATCTTTTTACACCATATTCAAATGCATTGTGAAAGTACATTGAATCATCCCTCCAAGTTAATAGGCTTTTTTTTCCATGTTTTCATTGTCGCTAACACATCACACAAGACCATACTTAGCTTGCACTCACCCATAAGTTATGAGTTGGTGAAGACCTCAATATCATTGGCACCATATTTTTTTTTTCTTTCATCCTTTCAACAAGGGAAATGTAGTATGTTTCATTGTTTACAATCCTTCCATATACATATATCCTACTTTGGAGGACTTGATTTATTGACTTGTTGTATATGACATATGTAATACTAACTTGATATGGGTTGGGAAATCAGGACACTTTAATGCATAATGTCCATTTATACACCATTCTATAATTCTGGAGACTATGAGTCTTGTTTAGCCACTATTTCTTTGATTTTGGTTAACATGTTAAAGTAAGCCATCTATTATTGAAATAAGTGGTGGAGTGAATCATTTATTGCTTCTAAGGAGGTAGAAAAAAATAAAACAATAAATTTTGATGAGGAAATAGGAATTTATGCTCATAGTGTTAAATTGATGTAAACATAGAAGCAAACAAGAAGTAAATTAATTTACATAAACTCAAAATATAACATATACAGTCATTGAGAAATAAATTAAAACATAATAGGCCCATAAGAGAATGCATAACATGGATAGATGTAAAATTCTAATAAAATGGGTGATACCCGCACGGGAATGCTTGATATGCAGATACCCCAATTGCTAATAAAAGGGGATGAACCCATAAGAGAAGTCTTATTATGTAGATACTACAAATGCTATTAAAAAGACAAATCCTACATAGGGCCCATAACGTATGTGAGTAATGATTTATACAACAAACACAAAAAATAAATCATAGTGAGACTTGTGGAATAAGATCATGGTCATATTAAGAGTTGAGCTACTGTGATGAGATACCATATGAGAGATCCAAAAGGTAATGGAGCATCCATGATTTCAAAGGATTTCAAAAAGAAGAGAAACCAACTTGTAAGTTAAGGTTAATAAACCATCCATTTCTAGGGTTAATAAGAGTTGAGATAATGTGATGAGATACAATATGAGAGATCCAAAAGGTAATGGAGCATGCATGATTTTCAAAGGATTTTAAAAGAAGAGAACCTAAATTATAAGTTAAGTTAATAAACCATTCATTACCAAGGTTTGGTTAATTATACAAATATTTGTTATAGAAATCCATTCATATGAGGTCGAATGGGATGATTACATCGAGAATTATTATTATTATTATTATTATTATTATTATTATTTCTTTCTCATGGTTTATGAAATTAGATATTAGTGCTCGCTACATCCATGGAAACACTAAGGATGAGTATTTTCAAATTCCATGGAAACACCGAGGCTAAGTATTTTCAAAATATTGGGGACTCAACAACAAGAGAATATTATAGACCTATTTAAGGGTACAACATATCACTCACAATGAGGGATCAACAACAAGATCATCTTATAGACCTATTTAAGGGTACAACATATCACTCACAATGAATTGAACCTGGGTGGGGAGGGTAACAATCATTCTTCCCAACCACCCAATATACATCCAATACACTACATGGAGAATTATTTACAATATATAAGTCTATTTAATCTTTTATATTTAAATGGATGGTTTTCTTTTCAATTTCATCATTCAATGAATTTAGTGGATTCGTATTTATTTATTTATTTATTTATCACTACATCCACGACAAACCCCCCCAAAATCCGGAAAACATAGGAGGGTCAAGTATTTTGAGAATATTTGACTCACAAAGAGCAGCATGTCGCATAGATGAAACTCGAACTTGGGCGGGGAGGAGAAAACTCCCCACCCCAACCAATTGAGCTACAACCACTTGACATATTCGTATTTATTTTGTCTTTATGATCAAAGTTTTAGAAGCTATCTAATAACATATCTAAGACTCTAATACTTAATTATTTTAAGTGTTTAAATCTAATGCACACATTCTTCTTGACCATAAATTTTCAACAACTAGCAGATTGAAAGTTCATAGTGTTTTTTCCAAATTTGGCTCTACCAAAATCTAATAGCTTAACCATCAATCCTACTTGGCCCTCTTGCCTAGGTATATTGACTTATAATATATATTCGATTCTATAAGGAATATGAACAAATTTTTAATAGATTGCAATGGTTGGTAGACCTTTAAATCTAACCTATTTACAATGCGAATTTTACCATAGAGTTGGTCTATCATCGTTGGTTCTATGAACTTGAATTTCTCCTCAACCATAGACAAATGAAATATATTATGACATGTTCTAGATTGTGATACTTGGAAATAATGGATAACTAATTAGTTATGTATTTTAGATATAGTGTTTATTTAGGACATAGATCCTATTTTCTAGTGGTTTATTCAGACTCCCTAAAAATAATGTAATCATATATAATGATGTAATTTACTTTGTTAATTAATAAATAAAGAGAAATGTTGCTTGGGTTGTATCTAGGTGTTTCCTCACCTAAGAGAAAATGGATTCATTCAATATGTTTTATCTTTCCATTTTCTAAGTTGGTATCAGAGCTCAGGCAGGAGTTGGTATATGTCGTTGAGAGGTGGATCAGTGGATCCGTAAAAACGCAACCAGGAGAGATGGATCGCCTAGTGCATGCGGAGAGTACCAGGAACTATGTCACAATGCTAATTGCGAAGAGCGCATTGAATTATGACCAACGCAACCACCCATTGAGCAGGGGTGCATTGATTTCGGGGAGACCACTCACCCGAAAATTCAATTTTTTTGCGCGCCTGCAAGGTGATAGAAAGTGCGTTGTGGAATTTCTCATTGTTTTGGTGATTCATCAGCTTTTAGATTGAATCGAATTTGATATACAAGTTACAATATGTCGACTGATTGGAGGAGATGATACTGGCAGAGATGACGAATCCGCTGGAAGAAACCTACCTCAACGAAGTCAACAAGTTAGATGGCTCGAATTTCATCAATTGGAAATTCAAAATGCAGACCTTGATGGAATTTTATGGTGTATGGACAAACACAAAAGGATATGAATCACAACTCGATGCAGCTATAGGTGTGACAACAACAACGATCCAAGATTGGGATAAGAGGGATAACAAAGCCAAGGTATTGTAGAGAATTTTTGTTAAAGATAGCATAATTCCGCACATTAGAGAAGCTAATACTTCTAGTGGAACTTGGATAGTGCTTACAGATTTGTATGAGACTAGCAATACAATTCATATTCTTTTCCTAGAGAGTAAATTGCTAAGTATTAAAATGGATGTAAACGAACCTGTTAGTACCTTTCTGGGTTGAATTAAATATGTGAAAGAAAAGCTAGGAAATATAAGAGAAACAATATCTAGCATTGATCCTATCACAATTGCCTTAAATGGTATTCTAGAGGACTATCATATGTTTATAACAGGTCTTGCAGTGAGAGAAAAACCTTCTAATTTTGAGGAATTGACAGGCATATTACTGCAAGAGGAAGAGAGGCGCGTGAATTTGAGGCCTCGGAATACAAACTTAGCACTATGGACAAATAAGAGATACCCAAGAGGGAAACCAGGAGAAGGAGGTAGAGGAGGTAGTCCATCTCAGAGAAAGGCATCTCCAAAGCAAAATCAAGGTATGTCATCTAACAAAAAAAAGCCAAAGTGATTTTATTGTGGTAGGACTAGACATCTTATTAGAGAATGTCAGAACAAGAAGAGTGATGAGGCTATTTATAAACCTAGAATACATTCAGTTCATTATGCAGAAGAATCTTCCAATCACGATCTCAGATTATTCATTGCTAGTGATGATATTGATGAAACTCTGAATTTTGATTCAAGGGATCTTAGAATGTTTGTATCTAATGCTACTTTTTCCACTAAAACTAATGATGTTGATGCATGGTTTATGGATTGTGGAGATTCAATTCACATGAAATTCAATAAGAAGTGATATACCAATTTCAAAGAAACACATAATGGTTCCCACATTTATCTTTGATATGACCATGCCCATCAGAAAAAGGGATACAAAGATATTCCAGTAACATTTTCGAATGGTACTTTCTGACACATTCACAATGTTGTATACGTGTCGGGGATAAAGAAAATCTTGAACTTTGTGTCGACCATTACAGATTAGAACCTAAAGGTTGAATTATTCAAGACTTATTGCATAGTGAAGGACTTGTTGGATCATTACAGAACAATTGCTACAGGAGTTAGAGCAAGAGGGTTATGCAAACTTGATGTTACAAGAAAGGATCATCAAGCATTGACTTATGCAACCATGCCAACAAAAATCCTTTGGCATCATAGGTATGGTCACATTAATCATCATGATTTGTTTTTATTACAAAAACAAAATATGGTTGAAGGACTCCCTATGTTAAAGAATGAGTATGCTTCTTATGAAGGTCGTGCATTAGGAAATATGCACAAATATGAATTCTTCTCTAATTTTGATAGGAGAAAGAGAGATGTGTTAGAACTTGTGCATAATGATGTTTGTGGACCTATGCAGACAAGGTCCTTAGGAGGTGATTTTTACTTTCTTCTATTTATTGATGATTGCACAAGATACACATGGGTTTATTTCCTTAGAAGAATAAGTGATGTTTTTGAGTACTTTAAGGAATTCAAAAACATGGTGGAGAAGTAGACAGGAAAAACCATCAAAATCCTTCGTTCAGATCAAGGGGGAGAGTATAGATTGGGGAACTTCATCAAGTATTGCAAAGATCATGGAATAGTACAATAGTTTACAATACCCCACACTCCACAATAGAACGAAGTTGCTGAAAGGAAAAACAAAACTCTGGTGGAGTGTGCATGCAGTATGATGAAAGGTAAGAATCTCTCAAATGTTTTTTGGGCTGAAGCCATTAGTACTGCAGTTTATTTAAAGAATAGAAGTACAACAAGGTGTCTTGATAATATCACTCATTTCAAAACCTTGTATGGTTCCTAACCTACAATTCATAATTTTAAAGTATTTGGGTGTAAGTCTTTTGCACATATTTCAAAGGAGAATAGGAAGAAGCTTGATACTAAAGCCATTAAATGTATTTTCATAGGGTACTATTCATAATTGAAAGCATACAAATTGTTTGATCCATCTACTCACAAAGTGTTTGCAGGTAGAGATGTAATTTTCCATGAGAAGGAAGAAGGAAATAATGAACACATCAGTCATGAGGGATGGCATATACTTCTTGAGGAATAATTCAAAGAAGAGAATCATCAGCAACAACAACAGGAAGAAGGATCCAGTGATATGGATACATCCAGTAGTCATATCTCACCAAGAGGTGAAGAAGGATCTTCACAAAGTGGGGAAGAAGACAATCATTTGAGAAGATCCTCATGATAGATTCTCCTCCCTGAAAGGTATAAAGACTATTTCCTGATGAGTAGTACTTCAAATTTCAAAGAACCCTTGATCTTTAATGAAGCTAATGCACATGATGAATGGAGAAAAGCAACGTAGGAAGAATATGACTCTATAATGAAAAAAAAAACTTGGGAATTGACTGAATTGCCTAACATAAAAATCCCATTGGATGTAAATGGATATATGAACATAAATTTAAAGTAGATGGTAGTATAGAAAAATATAAAGCTATATTGGTGGAAAAGGGGTACTCACAAAAGAGGGTATTGATTATGCTGAAACATTTGCACCAGTAGCTAAATTAAATAATATTAGATTGTTAATTGCATTAGCTACAAAGTACCATTGGAAGCTACACCAATTAGATGTTAAATATGCCTTTCTGAATGGTGAGTTAAAGGAGTAGGTTTACCTTACTTACCTAGAGGGGTTTGTGAAACATGGGCGAGAACATTTAGTGTGTAAATTAAAGAAAGCATTGTATAGGCTAAAATATGCACCTAGGCCATCGTATGAGAAGATAGACTCTTTCTTTCTTTGACATGGTTTTATGAGGAGCAAAAGTGATCCAAATTTGTATACCAAGTTTGATGAAAAGGAGAATATTGTATTGATTTCCTTATATGTTGATGATTTAATTATTACAGGAAATTCATGGAAATTAATTAATGGAATTAAGGAGCAGATGTTGCAGGTAGTTGAAATGAAAGATATTAGTGAATTTCATTACTACCTAGGTCTTGCAGTTTGGAGAAATGTTGGCCAAACTTTTTTTTCTCAAGGTAAATATGTCAGAGAAGTACTTAGGAGATTTAAAATTGATCAGTGTAAATATTCTTTTGTTCCAATGTACCAGAATGTGAAACTTTGTTGTGATGATGGTTCGAAGGAGGTGAATGGCACTATGTATAGACAAATGGTGGGTAGTTTGAATTATCTCACCACAACCAGACTTGAAATATCATATTCTGTGAGTGTGTTAATTTGATTTATGGAAATACCCCAAGAAATCCATTGGAATGCAACAAAAGAAGTACTCAGGTATATTAAATGAACAATTGATTATGGTATTAAATATATTGATTCATTTGATGTTGAGCTGACAGGTTACTCATATTCAGATTGGGCTGGTAATATGAATGATCGAAGATCTACCACAGGTTATTTGTTTGGCATTAGATCTGGGATTGTTTCATGGAGCAGTAAGAAGCACCCTATTGTATCTTTGTCTTCTACTAGAGCATAATATAAAGATTTGTGTGAAGCAACGTGTGAAGTTGTTTGGTTGAGAAGACTTCTTCAAGATGTTGGAGAAGAACAAAGGAAACCCATAATGATAAAGTGTGATAACCAGAGCTCAATCAAGATGGAGAATAATCCAATTTATCTTGTGAGGAAAAAGCATGTTGATGCTTAGTTTCATTTTGTTAGAGAGAAGATGCAGTCTAATGAAGTAGTGTTAAAGTATTGTGTAACTGCAAAGAATATTCTTATCCCCTTTTGTGGATAAAGATAAAATATATTTATTATTGATTAGATCAATCCCCTTTTGTGGATTGATCATGTCAGGTATTGTAAATGACCAAATCCCCTTTTGCGGATTGGTCAAACCCTAATTGTAATAGGCTAAATAAGAAGTCGGCCCCAGAATATATTAAAGAGGCCCCAAAATATATTAAAGGTGTTATAACCACCCAGAAGAAGAAGTCGGCCTTGCCAATGAAGAGACACTTCCACACGTGCCATAATTTTATAAATAAGAGAGTCCAGTGACTCATTTAGACACACACTTAGCTCACTCATCTAGTGCACAAGTTTTGAAGGTAGTTGTAGTTGTTGGTTATCGAAAGAAGGAAGAGAGAGAGGCATGTTGCTCAGTGTTGGATATTCTCTATTGTCTAGTTCATTATCTTTGCATTGTATTGGTTATCTATATTAAGGAAGTTTTGTTGGGTTTTCTTCCCCTTGAGGGTTTCCCAGGATAAATGCTTGTGTACTCTTGTGATTGTGTTTCTCTCAGTGATCCTGTCTATGCTATTGTTATCTAGTAAATTGAAAGTAACCTAATAATAGCAGAAAATTTAACATGGTATTAGAGCTAAGATGAAGGAGTATCTTTCACAGGAAAAAGAAAAACGTCATTGTTGTCGTACATGAAAATTAGGGCTTTTTATTGAAGAAGGTTTTCAGCCCCAAATTCATCTAGAAAGGTGTGACCTACCTCAAGGAACATTTTGGCATCTTCAACACACATTTTTAGTGGCTAGATCTCCTGGAAAGTGAAACCCTGGTTTTCACAAAGTACTAGAAGTACCAGAAAACCAGAGTACCAAAAGTACTAGAAGTACCAGAGTACCAAAAGTACCAGAAAACTAGTAGCACCAGTCTAGAAATCCACAAATCAAGTTTGAAGGGGTAAAGATTAGATTTTCATAAATCTGACTGTAACAACATACTCGCCTCAGTCTAGTGCATCTTTTGGTGAGTTCAGTTTTCAGATCCAAGAAATTTGATTTTTTTATTATTTCCATAGCCCAGAGGGCTAGGGTTTCTACTGCAAGAAAGAATGACTACCAGCATGAGGGTAGAAGATAGGCTAGAAGGATCTAGAAACTTCAGATCTTGGAAGCATGGGTTGCAGATGATCCTAGACAAGAATGATCTCCTAGAACATGTTACATTGGGTGTACCAAAACCAGATGAAGAAGAGGAAAAGACCAAGCATAAGAAGAATGAAAAGAAAGAAAAGCGAATCATGTCAGATTCGGTAAAGAATCACTTGATCCCTCATATATATGAACTACAGACAACAAGGAAAATGTATGAAGCACTCAATAGGCTATATGAAAGCAAAGATATTAGCCGGAATCTTACCTTAAGAAATCAACTTCGTAATATGAAGATGGACAACTCAGAATCTGTCACATCCTATCTTATGAGATTTTCTCAGATCAGAGATCATCTTGCAGCTATTGGAGATGTCATTAGTGACAAAGAACTTGTAACCACAACCCTAAATGGGTTTCCAACATTTTGGATTCCCTTTGTACAAGGAGTGTGTGCAAGAAACAAGTTACCCAAGTTTGATAAGTTATGCGAAAATTGCACACACGAAGAATCTAGACTTGCAGACCAACATAAGAGATTAATTGTTGATGAAGAGGAAGCTCTTACAGTTCAAAAGAACAAAAGAAGTTCCTTCAGGAGGAACAATAAAGAATCTAACTTCGTAAGAGTTCCAAATAAGAAGATAGATGGTTCAAAGATCAGATGCTACAACTGTCAAAAGTTGGGACATTTTTCCTATGACTGTTCTCAAGGAAAATGGAAAAGAAAGCATCAAGCATATGTGGAAGAGAAAGAGGAATCTCCTCCCTCAAAGAAAGCTTTAGCAGAAATTAAGGATTATGCACTTTAAGTTGAAGATAGTTGATAGCAAATGATGGAGTCCGTGGAGCCTCCCCACACAAAAACAAAAGCTAAGTCTTCATGTTTATTTTTGGTATATTGTTTAGTTTAATACTTTATCATTACAAGTTAGATGTTTGTGAGAATGTGAATTAACCTTGTTTTATTTCAGTGTCTATGCAGACTTATCAAAGAAAGGGATAAAGAGCTAAAATATTTATTTCAGGTATGATCACTCATGAGAGTGACAAAGAAAGCATACTGTAAGTAAACAAGTCAAGGAAGAAAGAACTTATGATGTGACTTGCAGAAGTTAGACAACATGAGAAGGACATATGATATGGTGACAATCAGTGAAGGCCAAACAATATCCAGTATTTATATAGGAGTAGGAGGCTCTTAAAGATGCATAACACAAATATTCAAGATGAAGAAAAATATGGATACTCAGATATAGTGGATGAGATGCAGGTAACTACAGGTTTCTCCAGTACCATTCTTATAGATGTAGAGGGAGAAAGTTGATCCAATATGAAGACAAAAAGAAATAAATATTTGAACTCAAGAAGGCACCCAGGATATTACAGAAGAAAACTTCAAGGATGATAATTAGAACCTATTATCTTGGTGCAAGAGGGAGCCATGTTTCTGAGTTCGAAATGAAGGATTGTGATTTGATGCAGTTAGAAAAGAAGATGGATGGTGCCCAGATATTTTCATCAAGATGAAAGCTATCCAGTAGATGGATGGTGCCCAACAGATGGGTAGCATGGTATTATACCATGGAATTATTTTGAACCACAAGAGATTTTTTTTGATCCCATAGCTAGACCTTCGTAGAGAAGGAGAAAGAGAAAATACCTTCATAAATAAGGAAAGAGAAATACCACAGGTAGAACTTCATAGAGAAGGAAAAGAGAAGAGACCTCTGTAGAGAAGAGGAATGAGAAATTTGCGAAGGTTGGCCTCTGTCCAAGTGTTGAGTTTTGGATATTCTAGGGACATGATAGAATACCCTCGTAGAGAGGGGTGTGACCACCCTCATAGAGAGGAATGTGGATGTTTCTCCAAGGGGCAGCGGGAAAATACTCTCCTCTATCCAAGGATTGAGTAGCCTGGAACACAAACCTTGACCATGAGGAATGGTTAGTTGGCTCTTGAGGTTTGTGTCGTGATCCTGCGTGGATCATGGAAAGGGAGTCTGGTCTTGCCCAGGCTAGCATCTTAGCTTCTCTAGTTCATGTGGTATGGATAAGAGTGAAGCTATGGTAGTAGTGCTCCCTAGTGGATGGGTGAGATAGATGACTACAAGAGAAGTGAGAACATAAAAGGAATGGAAAAAATCATAGAATATCTTCTGTGTGAAGATACGACATCTTTTGTGTGAAGATAAGATATCTTCTATGTGAAGATAATAAAGAATTATCTTATACGTGAAGACGAAAGAAAGAAAGAGTATCTTCTGCACGAAGATAAAGAGAACAAAAATTACGATGATTTATAGATATGCCAGTCAATGATCATGATGCCATATGACCAAGTGGATGCCTCTAGTTATCTAGTTAATGATGATTACCTAGTTTATGATGTTTCCCAGTTGATGATGTTATCCAGTGGATTCTACTACCTATTTGATGTCGACATCCAGTGACCTGTCAAAAGATAAAAAAACATCCTTCTTGTTAAGAGGGAGTGTTAAAATATTGTGTAACTGCAAAGAATATTATTATCCCCTTTTGTGGATAAAGACAAAATATATTTATTATTGATTAGATCAATTCCCTTTTGTGGATTGATCATGTCGGGTATTGTAAATGACCAAATCCCCTTTTGTGGATTGGTCAAACCCTAATTGTAATCGGCTAAATAAGAAGTTGGCCCCAATATATATTAAAGAGGCCCCAAAATATATTAAAGATGGTTATAACCACCCAGAAGAAGAAGTCGGCCCTACCAATGAAGAGACACTTCCACACATGCCAAAATTGTATAAACAAGAGAGGCCAGCGCCTCATTTAGACACACACTCAGCTCACTCATCTAGTATGCAAGTTTTGAAGGAAGCTACAATTGTTGGAAGAAGGAAGAGAGAGAGGCATGTTTCGTAGTGTTGGATATTCTCTGTTGTCTGGTTCATTATCTTGGCATTGTATTGGTTATCTATATTAAGGAAGTTTTGTTGGGTTTTCTTCCCCTTGAGGTTTTCCCAGGATAAATGCTTGTGTACTCTTGTGATTGTGTTTCTCTCAGTGATCCTGTCTATGTTATTGTTATCTAGTAAATTGAAAGTAACCTAATAATAGCAGAAACTTTAACAAGTGGCTCTTATGTATTGTAATACTTGTGAAAATGTTGCTAATATTTTCACTAAGCCTCTTGGAAAGATTAAATTTGAATTGTTTAGGGAGATGTCAGGTGTGGAAGTCAACCCTTTCTCCATTAATGATCCAGGTGGATATCGGTGGCCACCCACCTTCTCCAACTGGCCCAAAACATGTTTCTGGCAATTTTGGTAATTTACTATTTTTAGCAGTTTTAACTTCC
>JASDQU010242786.1:66634-106286 GCA_032191745.1 Picea mariana
AAAGGTAAAAAATAAAAAAAACTTACTTTGACGCAAAGAGGCAAGAAAAATATAGCGAAACAAAGATAATCCTGAGGTTTTTACCTGACTATGAATTGCTCAATAAGAGACCTAGAAGGACCCAGAAGATCCATGAGAAGGATCACTTCTGCAGGGGAGAGGATGAATGCCTCTTTTTGAGAAGGATTTGTCGGGTTCTCTGACATGCAACTAACACTTCATCAGTAGGCATACATACATGGGATGACTAAAGGCAGGGTGCGTGCATACATGTGTTGTCCCACTACAAGGAGAATATGCCTCTTAAGACTCTCAAAAATAGAAAAAAAAAAAACAGTCTGGTAAGCAGAGAAGGGAAGACTGGTATTGAGAACTAGAATCCCTGAACACTCACACTTCTTACAGAAACTCAAAAAAGGCAGTAAAACCGATTTCAAAATACCCAATAAAAAATCCCCAAAGAACCCTAGAGAATCCCTATTGGACTCGCCAATTCTGATGTGAGTTGGAAATCCCACTTACAAACTTATCATTTAAGGGCTCTAATCATGCATGAAGAAAATGACCATATAAAGGCCTCTACTTTTTCCTATTCTCCCAACACAAAACCCTGCATTCATGTAACACAAAGGTGCAAACAAGATTAGGTAATTCTACCTTGAATCCTTCATTTGATGTCGATCCCTTCACTTTCATTCACTCCTTGACTGCAAGCCTCCTCCCAAAGCTGACCTGCATTAACACATGGACAAACAGAGAGATGCAAACATGCATTTCATATACTAATTGTTGGGTTAGATGTGACAATATCATAAAATAAATACACAATTTGAACACATGATATGGTGGGACGAAAAAAGTATTCCATTTTGTATTAATCTTCACAAGAGTAATCTTTACAATATGTGGTCGGCACTGCTCCTCAAACCTGGTCCTGGGATCCTATTCACATTGAACCAACTAATCAACCTCACAATACAATTGCAAGAAATTGGAGCAAAGGGAGGATAAATTTGGGTAGAGTTTCTATAATCCTATTATTCTTTTCTAAATGGGACCCCTACCCCTTGTTTTATAGGTAGTTATTTGGTTGAATGACTGGCCATAGGCAGTCAAACAGTTTTAGAAATTTCCTGAAAATTTGTTTCTCGTCTGCAACTTTCCATTTTTCATGCTTTTGTCAATATACGCGGGATGTAGAAGGCCTGCATGCATATGCATGAGTGCACACGCAGGCTATAGAAGGCCAGGGTGTGTATGGGTCAAAAAAGAGGTATTTTTAGAAGAGCTTGGCTCAAGAAATTGGAAAATAGTAGGGCCTGAGGCTAGGTATGTAGGCTGGGTGCAAATTAGTCTTATAAAATATGCCTAAATGCTATAGTTCCACCGAGAATATCACTCAGGAAGATACTCTCTAGTACCTGGGTAGTCGGGTAGTGTGGCTAAGGGCACGGTCTAGCCTCCTTAGTTAGTGCCCTAAGATATTGGGCCAAGTACTATTGTTGGACCCTGCACATATATCAGAGAGCTATCGCATAGGGAAAACCCTTTTCTGTAAAACCCTTGAATACCTAACCCTTGGGGACAGATAAAAAAAAAATTAAAACAGACAAGATCTATTGTCACACAACTGTGTTCGGGTTGCCAAATCACTACACATTTCTTCCTGGTTAAGCATTTGGGCATTTCATCACTGTAGTATTCTTCAGACTGGAGTATAACTCCACGTGTAAAAAAAAAAAAAAGTCTGGAAATTTTTGAACCATTATTTGAGACCTATTCCATTGGATTTATCTCTTCTCCCTTATCACATTCATACATATCATTTTTCAGCAAAATTTTTGACCCCACCTGCCCCATTTCAGTTCCTTTGTCATCATGGCCCATAGCAGTAGCCAAGACGTGGAAGCTCACTTCGATACCTTGCAATCTAATTTCACAGAGACCCAACAAGAAGTGAAACAAGTCAGTGCCAATGTTGCCACCATCAATACCACCATGCAGTCCTCCATCGTTGCCTCAATCGAGGAACTCAAACAATACATGACTACCCATATTGAATATTCCTTTTCGATGATCTACACCAAGATGCATATCCTTGTAGATAACCCTTTATCTGACCCACCTCCACATACCAAAGTTGAAACTTCCTCTCATTCCCATAATTTTCAGCCCCATCACTTTCAGCGTGACCTACGCCTTCCGCGGGTGGATGTGACCAAATTTGATGGCTTGGATCCCACTAGTTAGGTAACCCAAATGGAACACTATTTCTCTTTATATGGCATTACAGATGACTTGGCCAAACTCTGGTATGGTGTTCTCCATCTAGATCAAGAATGTTGGCAATGGTGGCAATGGAGGAAAACTTCCCATCAAGGGTATATTGCTTGGACACACTTTTTAGAAGAGCTTTATGAGCGCTTTGACACTGACACCAACCATTTAGGCCGTTTGACAAAGTTGAAACAATCCAAAATAGTGGAAGAATTTATAGCTTCTTTTGAGTGCCTGGATTTTCGGACAGAGATCATGTCTGATGCCTTTTTCCGAGAATGTTTTATAAGTGGCCTTAGGGATAAGATTTGTGCCCATGTCCTCATGTCTCAGTCTCATATTTGGGTTGAGGCTACTAAAAGAGATAAATAAGCACAACATGTTGTATCTTCTCAAAACCGGAAACCCTCCTTTATTCCTCACACTAAACCAGTAAATCCCACTACTCCCTCTGCTCCACTAAAGATATAAAAATTGACTACGGCTGAAATGGTTGAACGCCAACTCAAAGGCCTTTGTTATAATTTTAATGACAAATATTTTCTGGGCCAAAAGTGTAAGGAAAAAAATATTTTTATGGCCATCTCAGAGGATATTTCGGAAGAGGATGTTGAAAATCCCCTTGTGTCTGAGTCACCTAGAACCACTGACATAACCCTCCCCTCAGACCCTCCCGAAGTAGAACCGATCATTTCCCTAAATTCTCTCACTGGCTTCTCTTCTCCCCAAACCCTCAAGCTAATTGGTTACATCAAGCATAGGAAGGTCATAATTCTTGTTGATAGTGGAAGAACCCATAATTTTATTCATCGCCGCATTTCCCAAGAAACTCATTTCTATATCCATGCAATCAATAATTTCCAAATCATGATTTCCAATGGTGTCTCCATGAAATGTGGTGGGCGTTGTGAAAATGTGTCTCCAAATTGGTGACTAGCACCTAAAATCTCATATGTTTTCTATCGACATGGGTGGTTGTGACATTGTGTTATGTGCAGACTGGCTAAGGAATTTGGGTCCCATTCTCATGGATTTCAAGGAATTAACCATGCAATTCGACCAGGAGGGCCAAAAATACAAGTTCCACAGCATCACCACCGGTTCACCTGAGATCATTAGTTCCCATCGCATGGAAAAGATGCTAAAAAAATGTAAGTCTGTCATTATTTCCCAACTCCATTCCATATAGGAAACTGAGACACCCTCTATGCCGCAAGACCTACAATCCATCCTCTCTAAACATCAGTTGTTCTTTTCCACTCCCCAGGGACTCCCACATTCTCGTGTTGTTCATGATCATTCCATTCCCCTTATACCAGGAAGCCTTCCTCCCAATATCCGTCCCTATCGTCACTCCTTTTCCCAAAAAAATGAAATTGAAAAAATAGTTCAAGAACTGTTTAGCACAGGCGTTATCCACCCTAGTACGAGCCCCTACTCTTCTCCTGTGGTCATGGTCCTGAAGAAAGAAGGTTCTTAGCGCATGTGTCCTAACTTCCATGCCCTCAACAAACTCACCATTAAACAAAAATTTCCCATTCCTATCATTGATGACCTCTTGGATGAATTGAGTGGTGCCCAGTTCTTCACTAAACCTGATCTTCATTCTGGATACCACCAGATCCGTATGAAAGAGGCATAAATTCCTAAGACTACCTTAGAACTCATGAGGGCCACTATGAGTTTTGGGTCATGCCCTTTGGCTTGTGTAATGCCCCCTCCACCTTCCAAAGCCTCATGAATCATGTCTTTCTCCCTTTTCTCCTTCATTTTGTCTTAGTTTTATTTGATGATATCCTCATCTATAGAAAAACCTGGACAAACCATATTTCTCATGTGGATTGTGTTCTCCATCTACTCTCTCAGCACCAACTTTTCCTGAAACAATCTAAATGGTCTTTTGGCGCCTTAGAAGTCGAGTACTTGGGTCATCTTGTTGGCAAGAACGACGTCATGGTGGATCCTAAAAAGATTGAAGCTATGCAAGACTGGCCTCACCCAAATACTCTCAAAAGCTTGTGAGGATTTCTAGGCTTAACAGGTTATCATCACAAGTTTGTTAAGAATTATGGAAAGATTGTGGCACCTCTCATCGCACTCTTTAAAAATAATTCTTTCACTTGGAATCCAACAGCTGCTCAGGATTTTCAAACCTTGAAGATGGCCATGTGCACCACTCCAGTCCTGGCCCTTCCTAATTTCATAAATACCTTTGTCCTAGACTGCGATGCTTCAGGGAAAGGTACTGTCACTGTCCTTATGCAAGAGGGTTGGCCTTTGGCATTTACCAACAAACAATTGTCTGAACGAAATTTGGGAAAATCAATCTATGAAAAGGAAATGTTGTCTATTTTGCATGTCGTTGATTTGTGGCGCCCTTATCTGTTGGGGCAATGCTTCCAAATTAAGACATATCATCAAAGCCTCAAGTATTTTCTGGAACAACACATTTCCTCCCCAGAGCAACAAAAATGGGTGACTAAGCTCTTTGGATATGATTATGAGATCATTTACAAGAAAGACAAAGACAATGTGGTTGCAGATGCACTTTCCCGAAAATATGAAGATGAAGGCTCCCTTTTTTCTGTCTTCTTCATTGTACTAGATTGTCTATAAGCCGTTCACCAGGAATGGCTACATGATCCCAAAAGTTTGCATATGATACAACAATTGCAGTACAATTCTCCAGTTTCTCCATGGTACTCTTGGCTCCATGATGAGCTTCGATACAAAGGTTGTTTGTATTTAATTAAACAGTCAAAACTTAAATCCACGGTGCTTTTTGAGCTTCATACTACACCTACAACTAGGCACTCCAGGTTTACCAAAACCTATGATAGGGTCAAACTTTCTTTATTCTTGGATGGCATGAAACAAGACATTCATAATTTTTTGGCTGAATGTGATGTGTGTCAATGCAACAAGGGAGAAATAGTCAAATCTCCTGGAACACTACAACTACTTCCGATTCCACCTGATATTTGGAGGGATATCTCTATGGTTTTTATTACAGGCTTACCTAAATCGGGCAATAAATCAGTCATCATGGTGGTAGTTGATCGCCTTTCCAAGTATCCTCATTTCTCTTCTCTTCAACACCCATTTACATCGTCCACAATGGCTCAAATTTTAATGGATCAGGTTTTCAAGCTTCATGGCATGCCACATTCTATTGTTTTTTATCGCGACCCAACTTTTACCAACAATTTTTGGCAAGAACTATTCAAGATACAAGGCACCCAATTTCATCTCAGCATAGCTTATCATCCCTAGATGGATGGTCAAACTGAAGTTGTCAACAAGTGTTTGGAAACATATTTGAGGTGGTTTTCATCAGAAAATAAAAATTAGTGGGCTCAATGGTTACCCCTAGTTGAATGGTGGTACAACACTTCATACCATACAGGTACCTGTATGACTCCTTTTGAAGCAATATATGGACAAAATGCACCGTCATTTCTCTCATATTTACTAGGTGTCTTGAAGGTCCAGGCGGCTGACCAAACTCTTACAATTCGAGAGGCTATTCTTCGTACTCTCAAAGAGAATTTGGTCATGACCCATAATCGCATGAATTAACAAGAAGATCAAGGTCACTCTGAATGTCATTTTTCAAAAGGGGATCAGGTGTTTCTTTGACTACAACCTTACAAGAAAAATTTCCTCAAGGTCGACCATTGTCAGAAGCTGGAGCCCAAATTTTATGGTCCTTATATAGTTCTAAAGCATGTGGGACAGGTGGCCTATTAGTTAGCTTTGCCCAGTCATTCTAAGATACATCTTGTTTTTCATGTTTCATGCTTAAAGAAGGTGATTGGAACTAAGTGACAAACTCAAACCAACCTTCCCGAGTTGGATGAAGAAGGCTCCATTTCGCTATAGCCACAAGCAATTTTGGACTAGTGCGAGCGTCGCTTGTGTCAGCGAACCATCAAGGAAGTGTTAGTCCAGTGGAAAGATACAACTCTAGCAGATGTCACTTGGGAACCAACTACCATTCTGCAACAATTTCCACATCTCAATCCTTAAGGACAAGGATGTTTTTAAGGGGGAGGACATGTTAGGGAACTAACCCCTCACATAGGTATAACAATGTATTCTGATGTAATAAAGGTCAATATTAATAAGGCCTTGCAATAAAGTAGAATAATTCGAATGTAAGAAGACCTAATAGAAGCTTATGCTTCTAGAAGGATCTTCCTCTAGATGGTTCTATTGATAGACATATTTAGTATAAATAGGAGTCGAGGGTATGAGAACCCTATCTTGGATATTATTGTAATAGATCTCTTCTCGATTGGAGGTTTCCCCCTCGAAGAGGCCTGTGAACATTGCTCTCAGAATCAAAGTGCTCTTTTTGGTGTTATTTTGATATCATTTCAGTATTATTGTGGTGTTGTTCTGGTTATATTGTTGTTTATCTACCATTTCTAGCATATCATTTTTGTTTTGCATACTTTTTATATTTGGAGTATTACAAATTCAAAGACAAAAGTATTGTAAACTTCATAGAAATAATGGATAACTTTATGCCTCCAGAGAGCTTGATACCACATTGTCACAAGGTCAATTTTTGAATTTACCCTTTTTCCAACGCTTAAACCTTTAAAAATATGACAACGTGTGATATAAATTACCAGATAAGATGCCATATAAAAAAAATTATTGCTTCTGAAATTTATTAACTGTGCAAATATTTCATTTGATATGATCTTTTTCCAATAAAAAACAACATTCTCGTGAACTGTAAAATATAAAATATACAATGTCAGTTGGGGAATAGTTGTTGTAGAATCATGACCTGTAACTCTGGTAATTAACCAAGAAATTTATCGATAGGGTTCCTTTAAATAACTAACCTAGATTCTGGACATGTCTTCCGACATTGTAGTAGGGTCTTGTAAATATTCCTCCAAGAGTTCGATTCCATTATTTTTCCCTTTAATAAATTTTTTGGAATATTCTCCTTTGTAGGTTAAGTTCGAATCTATTAGCTTTAACATTTTCTTGAAGACTGAAAGCTCTAATGAAAAAGGGGAGCAACTTTTTAGAGGAATGGTTCTTCTATTCTTGACAAATTTGTCAATGCACCAAGTGACAATATCTTTTCATTTGAAAAGATCAGAAACACAACCAGCTAGATCTATTCCTGATGTCCAAAATTTATTATTATCTCTATCTGGTAACATTGAATAATACCAATATGCCCTCAACCAGTGGTAATTGTGATCCTCTATGGAAATAAATTCAAGGTATCCCCACAAAAATAAAATCTTTTTTCGTCCATCTTCATCAGGTTGACAAACTTCTTCGTAATGTCACTTAGAATAGTCAAATACAATTTTAGTTTAGGTCTTTGGTGATAACATTAATCTAAAATAAATGAAATTGTCCTCGATATAAACATCATTAATAATGACCTTTTTATAATTTAATTTAGTAGTTGAGTTCATAGAATTCGAATTTAATATGAATTGATAATTGTGAAGAGGAAGGACTCATCACATTGGGGTGGCAGAGTGGGAAATTTCAAATGAGAAAATGAGTCTGTGAGTCGTCAGTCCATCGTGATAGAAAAATGGCTAAATATGGATACTTTTCGGATGGACTTGTGAGGATGGAAGATACAAATAAATGGAAATATGAGTCCATGAGTTCACGAAAATGAAAAGTAAACTAAGTATTGGTAAGAGATCAAGAGAGAAAAGTGGCATCTTTTGAGTTCGTGAGTCCGCCAACCCACGAATGAAAAATAAAATAATTATTTAAAATGCATAATTCATAGAGGTAAGATATGGAAATGAAAATATAGGGAGGAAAAAATACTTAGGAAAATAGAGGTGTAGAATAATAATTAAAAAGAAAGAAAGAAGTTACAAGGTTCAACAGGTATCCTACATTTAAAAAGATAGACTAAGTATAAAAATTAATGAGGGTGAAATCTGGGTAATGTGAAAGTGGAGGGGTGAAAATTGAGGGTCACATGATTGTGGGTGTAGGACACAAAACATGGGATAAAAGGTAAATGAAGAGGGAGGTTGTCCCACATCCACAATGTAAGACTTAGTGAAAAAAAATTAAAACATGGTAAGTCATGAAAAATGACTAAGTGTTGGGTAGGTAAGTAGTAGGGTTACATGAGTCATAAAGTTATATGAAAGTTATAAAATGAAAATGAAATATGAAATATATAAAATGGAAAATGGAAAAAGGAGAATGGAATATGAAAAATGGAAAATGGAAAAGGGATAATTGTGTGATTTTTAATGGAAAAAATAATCAAGCTGAAATTTTTGTGAAACACTTGGAAACCTAGAGATAATTGTCTTCATAAACTTCTGAAATTCCTCAAACCCACATTAAAAAATTACCATAAGAAGAAATACACATTGCTAAGAAAAAATGCAGCGGAAATAAACACAATGGACAACAACCCATAAAACTCATAAATTTAGGCAAATGTCAGGGAAAACCCCAATGTGTAGAAACCTAACGAGAGAGAGAGATATTATTCATCTTAAGAAAAGCACAGTACAACAACAATATCACATTTCCATCCAAGAGAAATACCTCATAGCCACAACAAAATAGTCCCAAAATTTTGTCCTTGGAAAGCATGCCAAAATCCGTACAGTTGTATGGCCTCCTATTTTTGTGCCTCAAAAAATGTTCCCAACTATGTGTTGTACGACCTAAATAGTACGACCCAGAAGTAGCAAGAAAAACCCAGAAATTCACCTCAATTTTTGTAACAAAAGGTGCCTCAAAAATTGTGCATGTCTTCCTGTTGTATGGACTATCCAGATCCGTACAGTACGAAGCAACATAGAAAATGGAACAACACTCTCATAGAAAAACATCTTGGGATTTTTCCCTCCTTATCCTTGGGAAATGTTCCCTCCAAGATTCTCACTTTCCTCTCTCAATCTTACTCAGAAAATCTCTCTCAATCACCTCCTCTCACCTTCTCGATGTGTCTTGCACACTACCCAATGCATTCTTTTATAAATATGAAAATGACATTTTCCCTCCAAAGTGTCTTTTCACCTTCCCCAATCCTAAATACAAAGGCCAAGATTAGATCTTTCCTTTTTCAAGATCAAGGGTCATGATCCCTTCCCTCCAAAATGAGTCACTTAAAATATTAAAGTGATTTCACTTTATTACATAAGTGCTTTATGAAAATATAGTCACTTTAAAATTAGAAGGTACACTTTATTAAAAAGTCACTTTAATAAAAGAACCACTTAAAACAACTTTATAAAAACCTATTACAAAGTTAAGTTATCGGTAGTGTAAACATAAGGTAACATCCACATATAAGACAAAACATGCGGAGTACCTCCTGAGCTAAAAAGATAACACTCCCTCTTAGAGAGGGAACTACTCACTGCCGCCATTATCATCTGGTTCCATCACATTTTTCTTTGTAGGAGCTCCCTCTGAACTTGGAGCCATCCTCAACACCTGCACAGAACTCAAACTAGAAGATCTTCTTTTGGCAACATCCTGGAACCTTGATCTCACTTCATCTTGAGAATTGGTTCGATCAACCTGGCTGAGCCTTGTACCAGTGCTTAGAAGATACTCGCTCTCTTCTCTCGGAATGCAAGATTGAATCMTTGSCACCACTGCATTCTCAGAAGCCTCATCACGCTCCTCATCCAACGTTGAATCATACAATAAAGGTTGTCCTCTCAACATATACAACCTATCCACCCAGTTATCGATCAAMTACAGCTCCATCGGGTCCACTCCCTACCTGTAGATAAATACATGTTCCCTCTTGAACAATATGCAATATCCTACATCCTCCAAGGTTGAGACTGAGAGTAAGTTAACCCTCAAACATAGAACAAGGATAACTCCATCAATATCCAAGAGTCCCCCAAACTCGAGTTGGAATCTAACATTCCAAAATCCACGTACAACTCTTGCCATACCACCTTCATTTACCACCTATCGACCATGAATAATCTATTTGAAATATAGCAATACTCACCAGATTCCCTTCATGTGGCTAGAGGCTCCACTATCGACAATCCATTTGATATCACCTCCAAATCCCCCGTTGCCGACATTGGAAACTAGGGTCACCAAAGAAAATTCCTTGTCGTACTTTGAAGCCTATTGTAGCAGCTGTCTCAAGCCCCTTTGGTTCCTTCTTCTTCTTATTCCTCTCAGGACAACGAGAGGCAAGGTTCCCCAACTGGTTACAACAATAGCATCTGACTTTACTCAAGTTCCTTCTGAAACTTCCTTTCTTCTTTCTCTTTGCAATAAGAGAAACATTCTCATCAACTCCATCTGTCTTCTATTCACTACTCTAAGATCTTTCTCGGCTCTCCTCCTGAGTGAAATCATCCCACAGTCTGCTCCAATCTGGTAGATTCTCAAGTCCCACCACACACTTCACAAAGACTTCCCATTCTTTGGTGAATCCATTTAAGGCTATCCTCACTAACTCAGAATCCATAATGACCTCTACAACAAAAACCAACTCATCTTTTACTTGAGCCACTCGGGTAAGATAAGAAGAGAATCTGTCCTCCTTACCCATCTTGGTATCATGCAGCTTAGCCTTCAAGGCCATCTTCTGGTTCTATTTCTTCACCTCAAACAAGTTCTTAAGTGCATCCCACATCTCCATGGTAGTCTTTTTCTCACCCATGTGTGGGATAAGGTGATCCTTCACCCCATCTAGAATAATCCTCTGAGCCTTGTCTTCCTTGACGTCATGCAAGTCCAAATAAACAAGATATGTTGTGGGAGTTGCCACAACATAGTTGACATAGTTATAAATTTTGTTCTCCTCGAGAACAACTAACAATCAGAGCTTCCACTAAAAATAGTTGGAAATTCCATCCAACCGGTCCTCATATCTAATGCTTGCAGCCATATTCCTTGTCACAACTCAAGGAAAACAATCAAACCCTTTTTCCCAAAAATCACACTACCCACTATCACTCAGAGACAAAGCTCTGATACCATGTAGATTTTTAATGAGAAAAATCAACAAGCTGAAATTTATGTCAAACACTTAGAAACCTAGAGATAACTGTCTTCATAAACTTTTGAAATGCCTCAAACCCACATTAAAAAATTACCATAAGTAGAAATACACATTGCTAAGAAAAAATGCAAGGGAAATAAACACAATGGACAACAACCCATAAAACTTATAAATTTAGGAAAATGCCAGGGAAAACCCCAATGTAGGGAAACCCAACGAGAGAAAGAGAGAGAGAGAGATATTATTCGTCTCTAGGAAAGTACAATACAACAAAAATATCACATTTCCAACCAAGAGAAATACCTCACAGCCAAAACAAAACGATCCCAAAATTTCTTCCTTGGAAAACATGCCAAAATACTTATAGATGTACGACCTCCTCTTTTTCATGCCTCGAAAAACATGCCCAACTATGTTTTGTACGACCTTCACAGTACAACCCATCAACAACAAGAAAAAACAAGAAATCCACCTCGATTTCCATGCCAAAAGGCTCCTTGAAAAATGTTCCCTTCTTCCTGTTGTATGGATTGTATAGATCTGTACAGTACGACCCAACACATAAAATGGAACAACACTCACATAGAAATATGTCCTGGGATTTGTGCCATCCTTCTCCTTGGTAAATGTGCCCTCCAAGATACTCACTTTCCTCTCTCAAGCTTACTCATAAAATCTCTCTCAATCAACTCCTCTTGTCTTCTCRATGTGTCTTGCACACTACCCAATGCATTCTTTTATAAATTTGAAAATGGTATTTTCCYTCCAAAGTGTCTTTTCACCTTCCCCATCCCTAAATCCAAAGGCCAAGATTATATMTTTCCTTTTTCAAGATCAAGGGTCATGATCCATTCCCTCCAAAATGAATCACTTAAAACATWAAAGTGATTTCACTTTATTACATAAGTGTTTTATGAAAATAAAGTCACTTTAAAATTAGAAGGTACACTTTATTAAAAGGTCACTTTAATAAAAGAACCACTTAAAACAACTTTATAAAAACCTATTACAAAGATAAGTGTCTGGTAGTGTAAACATAAGGTAACATMTGCATACAACACACATGCGGAGTAACTCTCGAGCTAAAAGATAACAAATTGGAAAAAGGAAATAGGAAAAGTAAAATGGAAAATGGAAAATGGAAATGAATTATGAAAACAATAATGAAAATGAATAAATATATCATGGAAAATGGAAATGAATTATGAAAATGAAAGTATGGAAATAGTTAAATATGAAAATGGTTAAGTATGGAGAATATTGATGAAGGGGAGTAGAGTGGAAATACGTGAAAATGGCTAAGTATAAAGTGTGAATAGTGGAGAATAAGGAGAATGGAAAAATGGATAAGTATGGAGAAGCATAATGTGGGAGAAAAATGACATATCTTGGCCATATGAGCTTTGTTTTATATTATGTAAAGTTTTGAACAGAGATGAGACATAAGGCTATTTAGTGATAATATTGTTATAATTTGTATTCCTTCTTCTTTGTTTTCTTCTCCTTTGTTTAAAAAAAAACTATCCCCGTTATACTTTCAAGATGAAGAACTGGAGGGATGGAGTTGATTGGAAACTTGTTGGATATTTGCGATCAATAGTTAAATATTATTTGGAACTTTCCAAGTTTAAAAATAATTGGTCTCTATTTGAAATAAATAAATAGGTAATCATATTTACCCCAACAACTTAGTTGATGGGTGTTATAAAAACACATCAACATCTGGATCCAACTATGGGACAGTGGCCCCCTATGGGTTGCCGAGAATCCAAAATCTTGGTCCATTGGGATTTGGAGTCATATTCAAACATCATCTCTATCTAGAAACAAATTTATTATGCAAAATTTTTATAAAGAAACAAATTATGTACAAACATGATCTACCTACCCTAACCTACTTGGAGGAAAGGGACACTTTTCAAGTGTAAGTAGTTTTCCTATGGAGCCATTCAAGCATCCAACTAATTTTTGGAATGAATTCCATAAGTGGGAAACATATCGGGGCTACTATGAAATACTCAAGAGCATACCCAAAGTTTACTATAGTAAAATTGAGCTAGATTTGCCCAAAATCTGATTGCATTGCTTGGCTAACAATGCTTTGGAACCCTGGTTCAATAAAATCAATTATTGGTTTCTCTTTGGTTGGATGAGAAGTTTCCCATTTGAAAATAGTTTCATCTTTCTTCTTATCCCCAACCACATCCAATATTATTGATTCAATGGTGATGTTATGAAAGCATTCTTCATCCATGCAATGACAGTCTTTCCCATCATTGTTCTCAAGATTAATCTCTTCCACCAATTCTTCTTGATGCCAATGTTCTTGTGACTTTTCATCATAAAGATGTGGCCATTGACAAATTGTTGCAACATTTTCCACATGAGCATGTTGGCTGAAATCTTGTTGTGCATTTTGTGGAGACTCCTCAATATCATTCTCAAACTCATCATGATCATTACTCTCAAATTGAGCATATGGGAGGTCAAACGTTTCCTCTTATGGAGCATGTGCTTGATAGTATTCTTGTTGAATTGAGACATTAGGGTTCTCACTTTTATCTTTAGGAACAAAATCTGATGCAAAACAAAATTCACATCTTTCAATAGATTTTTATTCTAAATCCTTTCCTCTATTTTTTTGGAACAATATTGGGAAGTTTAAGAGATTAACACTAGTCTCACAAATATTTCTTTCAATTATTTGAGCTCATTGCATATACACTTTCTAGCTACACTTTCCCTCTTGCTTCAACAAAAATATCATATTCATGGGCTAGGCATTTTCATAACAACAAAAAATCACAACATTATTTGGAAATATTTCTTCAGGAATCTCATGAAATAATTTCATAAATATAAAAGTGAAATCTTTGATTGTCTCTTCCTCATTCATTTGGATTTCAACCAACTTCAAAAAAAAGAAAATATTTATATTTCCTTGGGAAATATTTCTCGACAAATAAATTTTCTAATACATCCCAAATAGTGATGGTTATGGACAACAATGAATAAAACCATTCACTAGCATTTCCTTTTAGAGTTAATTTAAACAATCAACATGCAACATCATCTCCATCCACATTATAAATATCACAAACACTATCAAACTTAACCAAATTCCTCTCTTCATTATCTGAAGTATTTTTGAAGAACATGGGAAACTTGTCCATGAAAATATTTGGCAAGGGATGAACTCCTCTTTGCAAACTGAGTGGACTTATGTGCAACTGTTTATTTCTTTGGGTACCATCTCCCTTTATTGTAACTTAAAAAACTTTTTTTGGGCTTGGTGGGGAAGGAAACATATCATCACATCATGAAAGAAACTCCTCATAGGAGTCATAATATAGATCTTCTTGAAATTATGGAATCTTTTTGGTGGATTCACCAAGGCATATTTCTTCAAAATCTGGAGGAGCTCATCCTCCCAAATCTTGTAGGGTTCTTTGGTTCTGTAAAAGTTGGCATAACTGAATTGTGCCTAAAAATTCAATAAAATGTCTCCAAGGCCCTTTGAATCTCCTYGAACAAGGTTTTAAAGAACTTAGTTCTTYTTAAAAAAATCTACCATATATTTCTCCAAGACTTGACCAGACAACTTATAGTTTTCCAATAACATTTTATTCTAAAAAATACCAGATTTATTGAAAATGAATCGTTCCTGAGTATGCTACCCAAAAATGTTGATATAAACATTGTTTCATGTTCTTTAAGATAACATCACGAGGATAAAATCCCCCTGTTTTTTTAAAGAGGCGGTACTCTATGTTTTATGAAATATGTAGTTGATGTTATTGGAATGGACTATCAAATGGGACAATTCTAAACAACAAAATCAAAATCCTTTATTAATTTATCTTTTGTATAAAATGGATCTTGATGACTAGATTTCTCCTAGAGTGAAATTTTTTCTTGTTAATGGACCGAGCAACTTCTTAACAGTAAAAAGATAAAGAATTGCTTCGATTAAAAATAAATATATCATTAGATTCATTATAAAATCACTTTGAAACACATGCAAGTAGAAAAAGAAACCATATTTTCTCACAAAAAAAGAGAGAGTGAAGTGGGGTTGATCACTTCAGAGAAATTTAATTGAGAATTACATTTAAAACTAAAAACAATATGAATAGTACACCCAAAAATATAATACTTAGAACTCTCAAAATATGAGAAATCATTAAATTTATGCCTCGAAATAGTTCTCTTGGGAGTTCTGTAAATTCTAACCTTGTACAATATCTACTGCAAACAAATATTCAGAAAAGAACAAAAAAAATACAATGGCAAATACAAACATTACATATATGAGCCAGCGGCATCCAAAACCCTAACCCAATGACCTGGCTTAGTCCAAAACCCTAATTTCTTAACCGGAAATAGAAAACCATCGGCAAAGAAACCATGTGCCGAAAAACCACCTAAATATAATGCGGTCTCGATGCGAGAAAAAAAAATTTCGGGGGCTCCGCCCCCCTGCACCCCCCCTCTAACCCCCCTACGTGCCTGGCGCAGACGCTCAGACACTACTACTCATGAAAATAATATAACACATACCCAACAAGTTCAATACATAAATGACATTTCACGTTACAAATCATTTCAGTGAACTAATTGACTAATTCTCAGAAATAAAGCCTGTCAAACACAAGGAATCAACCTCCATGAATCAATGAGACAACTATGGCTTATATTATCAATTATATATATTTCTTCAAATCACTCCTATTTATGTCTTAGGAATATGCCTCAAAGAATAAAATAAAAAAAAACTAAAAAATTCAAACTTATGCTTAGTCTCGGACATACAAACACAAATCCCTCAGAGAAATCGAGTAGTAGAAGAAGAATCAAGACGATGGAGATATGTATTGTAGATGAGATTTAAATGGTGCTATGTATTGTATATGATATTTAAATGGTTCTCTCCTCCTTTTAAATCTTCTACCAATGCTTCTTTGAAATGTTTTCCCCTAGAAGTTAGGGTTTTTGTTTTTTTGGAAGTTTTCCACATGCTTCCTATTTTTGGAATAAAATGTAGATCATTTAAATCAATGATCGATTAAAAAATTATTAATGAATTAGGTCATTGAAATTTTTTCCTCCAAGTGGGACCCACTTCACTTTTTTATAAAAGTTATTTAATAAAAAATTATTTCCAAAATTTGAAGTTGACTGCTTAAAAAAATCAACTGTATTTTCATTTTTTGAGCATGATAAGTGACTTCTCAGCCATGAAAATCATTCTAGAAATACTCTTCATTATTATGGATTTTCAATGATAAATCTTGAGTGAAAATTGGGGGTATGGATTTCAACTTATAGCCTCGAGAAGTTGAGGTTCCAAATATTTTTCCTAGGAAGCCATGAAAAGAGAGTTGACTATTCTTTTATTTACTAGAAATATTATGGCCAAATTTAGTCATTGGAACTTGTCCCATTATCTTCCTTGTCAAATTAACTTTCCAACGAGGAATTTTTTTCCCAAAATGGATGTCTGGATCAAATGCTATGAGCCCTAGAAGATGGAAACTCAACCACGATCGATTTGGTTCGTGGGAAAATCTTGTCCCTTTATTTGATTTCACCTTTCTTAATCCCACATGCATTATGGGGGATGAATAATTGTTGTTTATAATGAATGCACCTCCTTTTTCATTCATGTGTGAAATATAGGAACTTATGGAAGCCTTAGTGTAGCTCTCGTGCCTTAGTAAAATATAGGCCTTGGTAATAGTTTGATCACCCAATCATCACCTAGTCACTGCCCAGTCAACCTGTGAATGTGTGACACATCACTTCCATGTGTCACCCAGAGTTAGGTACACCTCAATTCCATGTGTCACCCAAGGATAGGTCCACATAACTACCATATGTCACCCATGGATATTTCCAAGTCACTTCCACATGTCCCAGTATGTTAAGTCCACAAAAAGGGGGAAGAAACTTAGGATAATAAATAATATTAAAAAATTAAATGAAGTGTTTGTGGAGTTACAAGATTGTGGAGTAAGAAAAAAATAAGCATGAGGAAGGGATGAAGATGCGAGACACAATACATGAGGATTTCATGGGTTTGGAACATGTTGGACTCCCACAACAATACTCTCGCATCACTTCAAAAATGACTAAGTATAGGACTCAACAAAAACAAAGTGTAAAATACAGTAAAATAACTAAGTCATGAATGATGCAATTTGGCTAATGTGGAAGATAGAGGTGAAAATTGAGGGTCAGAAGATTGTAGGTTTGAATTCATGCGAAAGTGAAGGTGGAAATGAGGGTATGGTCTCCCGCATTCAAAAAAAATAGACTAAGTATAAAAATTAATGAAGGTGCAATTTGGGTAATGAAAAAGTGGAGGGGTGCAAATTGAGGATCGTGATATTGCGGGTGCAGGACACAAGACATGGGAAAAAAGGTAAATGAATAGGGAGGTTGTCCCGCATTTGTAATTGAAGACTTAGTGAGAAAAGAGTAAAACATGGTAATGATGGAAAACGTGTTTGGATAGTTGGTTGTCATTGATGTCAACCATTGGAGAGTGATATTGTAGATTCATATCAAACCTTAGAGAATGATGTCAACCCTTGAGTATGTTCGATAACACATTTTGGTATCCCTAGAGGTGTGGTTAAGGAAGMTATGTTTTTTTAGGGTATTTGGACATGAAGATCAATAAATATGTAGGTAAGACTATCATGGATGGACAATACATGTCATGTCGTTTTTGGTGATATGTGGTACATCACATAATCATCTGTTGGTTTGTTGACCTTTTGAGTCAGCCATCCTTGTGTCACTTGTACTTGGTGATACTCTCTCTTCACATCATCTCTGAGTTTATGTTTCATATTGATTGATGTAGGATACATTAAGACCCTCCTTTGATGGATCTCTTCCTATAAAATTCAACACATTATCCAGGATAGAGATCTATAAACCAGCTATTACCTTGGAGTTTGCAGTCATCGGTGGAAATCCCCCTTGTTATTGATAATGGGTTTACATCATTGACTCTTGATCGATTGATTCTAGCAGTGTTCGACATCATATCCTCTATTCACACTAGTTAGATTGCAATAGGTACCTTGGGGTTCATCTACCTCATCAGCGGATCCCCTTGCGTTTGATAATGGTATACATCAATGACCAATAATCATATGGTTTCTACCATGCTCAAAATCATCTCATATATTCACGTGTTTTATATTTTTACCATTGAGGTTTGGGACAAAGACCTTTGGATTGGGGCCACATCATTCATTTATAACATCCCCTCCCAATTTGTGATGGATTCTATCACTTATCTATGAGTACTGTGAAGATTTCAGGGGAATTTTCCTTAGTGCTCATTGTATTTGTGATGCATATAAGTTGTTTCATAGATTTTCATTGTATTTGCTAGTGGCTATGATTTTATTTGTGACATATATCCACATTGTATTTGTTGGTGGCTATGATTATTTTCATGACATAGATCCACATTGTATTGTCTCACGACTATGATCTCATTGATGAAATGGATCCATCATGTATTCTTTCGTGGCCATGTTATTGCATTTCATGTCATGGATCCACAATGTATTGTTTGGTGGCCTTGCTATTTAGAGTCTAAGTATGTTTACTTATTGGATGGTCTATATATACTTATATCCTTGGTGTTTGATTGCAGGAACTCTTTGACCTCCGAACCTCCTTTTCTCTCTCCTCATGTTGCCTCACATGGAAACTATTATATTGTAATTTGTTTTGACCATCCATTTATTTCATGACCTCACACATTAGGTGGAATTTGTTATAGCCTTAAATTCCACCCTATAGTCCAGAAGGGAATCTAGAAAATTATGAAACCCAAAGGACTTTTCTTGGTTGAGATTTGGGAATTTTTAGGGTTGTCTTGCGACCTATAGGAGACAACATGCGATGATAGTCCCATGTCATCTGTTGTGAAATAGGATATTATCTGTGTAACCTTCTATATTCGATGAGCTACGAAGGTTTAAGAGATGGGTGAGTTATATGTTCATGGCATGAACCTAGGAACTCATATCATTTGAATTTATATTGGGTTCTAGAAGATCTAGAAGCTCTCCCAAGCCTCTTCCAATGATCTATATAAGGAATGAAAATATTGAGTAAGAGGAGGAAGAATCATTTGTAGAGTTATGTTGGTCAAATACAAAGGAGATTCTCCTATTCATAGCAGCCACAATCAGATTTCCTATTCAGATTGAGAAGTTGAGGAGGAGCAACGAGAAAGTAGAAAAGGGGAATGCATTGACATCCAAGGTATGATCATTGATGTATTTCCTATATTTTATTGATAGATCATTGGTTTTCCCTTAAATATGTTTGTATTTGATTTAAAAATGTTTATATATGGTCTTATAATTCATAGATCTAGATAGATCTAGTATATTTTATTTTCCTAACACTAGAATAATATTAGATTACTAGTTATTTGAATCCTTGTGTGCAAAAATATGATTGCATGTGTTGGATCTCAAGAGATGCATCAACTGGATATGCGAGGAAAATAGTTGGTTATAAGGTATTTTTATTAATCCTCTTGATTAAAAGGAAAATAAGTCACCTGTATCTACAAAAACCATTAGAATTATAGCTCCATTGTCTATCTAGGATCAATAGGTATATCCTAGGGAGATCTGAATTACCATACTAGTGAGATTTCTCCAATAACAGTTGGATATGATTGACCGTGTTTAATTATGATTAACCATGTTTGAAAATGATTATCATGTTTAACCATGGTAAACATTTAATCCTTTTCACCCAACATGCATTTATTTTTTTCAATCGAGCCTTAGAAGGAAGGTTATTCTCTCTTCTATGAACATCATTTAAAGTTAATATTTTTTCAAAAAAGTTACCAATAGCTTCTTTATAAAAACTCTCATAATTTTCTAGGTCCTATTAGAGATACTCTTTAAAATGTATAATCCTTGTTGAGAGAGTAGTTAAACTTGCCACTATTCCCCATATTTGAAGGATTAAAGATATCCTTTTCTTAATGTTATCTCCAATGTATTTTCTGACAACTATCAATAGGCTTGAGGAACCTTCTAACATGGATCGTGTTTTTAGTACATTCTCTAGATTGTATAGTGTTTTTATAGCAACAATGGGCTCGACAAATAAGGGTCTTGGAAGTAGAGTATTTTCCAATTATTTCATTTTTTCTTTTAGAATCATGTTTTCCTTATCTATATCATCAATATATTACTTCAAAGCTTCATTGGTTTCTTCATGAAATTTCATGACTTTCAAGGGTTTTACCCCTTGAAAATGAATTTTTTATTTATACTTTTAAGAATCCTTCTTATATTTTGAATTGAATTTTTCAATTAACAATTTATTTGAATTTTTTGTTGTAGGTTGTGTGGTGCAAGGTGACAGATTCTTCCTCAAATACTGTAGAAATTTCAATAAAAATTAAGTATTTCCTGCGATTCTCATGATCTAACAATTATACGCCACTGGTAAATACATAATCGCTTCTACTATTATTCTTGCGGAAAATTAAACCACAATCACAACCACAATCACAAAGTGAAATATCAAGAACACATAACACAGAAGTTTTTCCGGGAAAGTGTAAAGCTAAAAACCCCACTATCATATATTATGTATATCATGAATCATGAAACCTCATAAAAAAATCTAATCCAAGAGATCTCAGTACAACACAATCGTCTCACACTGTCATACACAAATCAACAAATACATGTGCCAATTCCTATGTCCAGATAGCTTGCCTCCTCTGCACAATCTCTGCAATTCGAATTCTCACAATGATAATTACAATTGCCTAGTTTTCACATGCTCATAAGCATATCCACTGCATGTGTGATCAAATCACAACTGATAGCCAAACTGTCCCTTTCACCTGTTATCTCAACTGAGTCTCCACTGGATCTGACGTGCATGTAGTTAATCGTGGTGAATCTTCAGTTGCATGTGAGTTCATTGATTAACTGAACTCTCATTAGTTCATGTTTAGTTACAACTAGTACAACTGATCTTAACTCACTTAACTACACTTATAATTCTATTACAAATCCAACTCACTTAGTTATGAATGAAATAATAGATTAATATTTATTGTCCAATTTATTTAAGGGAAAAATAAATTAGACACATGTTTCTTATTGAATTTTCAACACTCCCTCTCAACAAGAAAGGGATTATCCTTCACCCCATTCCCGTCTCTATGATATTCGAATTTGCTTCTGGTGAGCGCCTTCGTCAGAATGTCTACATCCTGATCTTCCGTAAGAATTTACTGAAGCAACATGATCTTCTGCTGCACACAATATCTGAGATGATGATACCGGATATCTATATGCATAGATTTGTCATGAAACACAGGATTAATCGAGAGTTTAATACAACTTTGATTATCACAATAAATCACTGTCGGATCTAAATGAGAACCAAACAAACCAACCAAGATCTTCCTCATCCAGATAGCATCACATGCATATTGACTTTCTACCATGTATTCCTCTTTTTTTGAACTAAGTGCCATGGATCTTTGTTTCCTATTGTACCAAGAAACAACTGTAGATCTGATACTAAAGATCCCCCATGATGTGCTCTTTCTGTTCGTTGGGTTGCCTACCCAATATGCATCCGTGAATCCATGCAACTTCACCTCGTCCATCTGTTTGTACCATAATCCATACTCATATGTTCCCTTTAGATATCTTAGGACATTCTTACCTGCCTTCCAAAAGAGTTTGGTAGGCTTAACCATCGCTTGACTTAGCTGGTTAACCGCGTAGAAAATGTATGGTCTCGTGTTCACTAAATACATTAGTGAACACACTAACTGTCGATAGACAGTAGCATCCACTACCTCTCTAGAAGTATCATCCTCTTTCCTCCAGTTTCCTGGAAGAGGAGTATCCATGGGTTTGCAGCCCTCCATGTGAAACTTACCCAATATCTCTCCTGCATACTTTCCTTGAGACACAAAAAGTTCACCATCTCGCTACCATATTTCCAATCCAAGGAAATAATGAATAAGGCCCAAATCCTTCATCTCGAACTCCTTTGCAAGGTCATCCTTGCATGAGTGTATTAGATGCTCATCACCAGTCAGTATTAAATCATCAACATAAAGAACAATGATTAAAAGCTTACCCTCCACCACAATTTGGTATAGGTTTGCATCCTCTTCACTTTTGGTGAAGCTTAATTCAGTGAAATAGATGTCTATCTGAGTGTACCAAGCACGGGGTGCTTGCTTCAACCCATATAGTGATTTCTTGAGTCTTCACACATACGAATCTCTGTCAAAGGTCTCAAAACCTTATGGTTGTTCAATGTACACTTCTTCCTCAATGATCCCATTGAGGACTGCAGTTTTTACATCCATCTCATGAATGTGCTAGCCCATCTGCGCTAAGACTGCAAGGATGGATCTTATGGAAGAGTACCTTGCGATAGGTGAAAAGGTCTCATCATAATCTATCCCCTCGATCTATGAGAAGCCTCAGGCCACAAACCTGGCCTTGTATTTCTCCACACTCCTATCAACAACTTGTTTTACCTTGTAGATCCATCTTGAACCTACCACTGATTTGTCGACTGGTCTTGGGACAATATCCCATGCATTTTTGACAATGGAGTCATACTCCTCTACCATAGCATCAACCCAAGTGGGGTCTTGCATTGCTTCCTGAAAGAAAGATGATTCAGCCATAATACATATGCTCATGAGAGCCATGTATCCAGCAAATCGATTAGGAGACTGTCTATATCTACGCTGTGAAGTAGGGGATCCTACATTCTGTGTAGCATCTAGTCTCAATCTGTCATCTTTCGTGGTGTGATTTCTGCCATTTCTGATGGATGAATCTTCTTGAGTGGTTTCCTCCACTCTATGAACCTCTTCAAGTGGTTGATCCACATATTGAGACTCATCTTTGGGAACCAACAGTTCCTCTTCTACATGCAAGTCTAGCTCCCTCTCAAGCAACAACTGCATGGCTTTCCCCTCATTGAATTTTATATCCCATCACATAATAGTCATCTTACTGTTCAAAAAATACACACGATAATTATGGGGTGTTTCTGTGTACCCCAAAAATATCCCAAATTCAGCAGTCGGTTCCAGCTTCTTCCTGGAATCCTTGGTCACATGCACATAAACAGATGAGCCAAAAATTTTAAAATGAGAAACATCAGGTTTCTTACCAGTGAAAGATTCTTTAGGTGTACTCATGCCAAGTACTATATGAGAACAACGGTTTTGCACATAAACCGTAGTATTGCATTCTTCTGCACACAAATGCATTGGTAGGCCCTGATCATGCAACGTCGCTCGTGATGCACCCATGATCATTCTATTCTTTCTCTCCGTGACCCCATTTTGTTGTGGGTTATGAGGCACTATGAGTTCTCTTCAAATTCCTTCTCTATTGCAGAAGTCTGTGAATTTGTTAGAGATGTATTCTCCACTGTTATTGCTCCTTAGAGAGTTCACTTGCTTCCCCAACTCTTTCTCCACTAATGCTTTAAACTCAAAAAACTTTGAGAATGTTTGATCCTTATTCTGCATGAATAATATCCAACATTTACGAGAAAAGTCATCAACAAAAATAACATAATACCTCTATTTTGCTATTGAAGCAACCGAGAATGGTCCACACACGTCCGTGTGAATTCTCTCCAGGATTACGGAAGCAAGGTTCTCTTTTTCATGAAAGGTGGACTTTACATACTTCCCTAGGGTGCACCCCTTGCATTGATCTAACTGAGAAAGTGTTCCCCTTGGAATTCGAGTAGATATTTGCTACATGATCTTAAAGGCTCCATGATGAATATGGTCCAATCGCCTGTGCCATAATTCGCCCTCATCCTGGCTCACCACTTTTTCTGCCTTGCCTATCATGGCACTGCAACCATCTACCTCCATCATGTAGAGATTCTTAACTTGAATCCATATCTTCTTGACTTGACCCGTTGCTTTATGTCGCAGGTAGGCTTTTCCACTACTAAAAACAACATCATAGCTTTTGTCCTCCAACATTGCGACTGAGACCAAGTTTTTCTTCAAACCTCGAACATGCATAAAATTTTTCAATTGAAATGGTTTACCTGAATCCCTCTGAAAGGTAATGGTACCAATACCAGTTTCACTGTATCGTCCATCATCAACCATCTCTATATGCATTCTGAGATCTTTCTCCTCCAAGTAACTGAAAGACTCTTTATCTCCCGTCATGTGGAATGAAGCGCCACTATCCAAATACCACACCGATCCCGATGCACTTGAAGCCATGCATGCGATCAAAGCGAAGTCAAGTTCAAATTGTGAGACAAGAGCGTCATGAGTTGCAGCTCCAACAACCGTCTTGTTCTTCTTCTTCTGTGGACAGTTAGTAGCGAGATGCCCATGTTCGTGACAATCAAAACACTTCACTTTGGACAAATCCATCTTCTTGACTTTAGACTCAGATTTTGGATGGAATTTCTTCCCTTTCCCTTTCCTTGCCTTGGCAGTCAAAGCACAATCCTCTTCATCATCACGCTTTGATGAATATCCATCTCTGGTGTTCCGCGTGAAATCCTCTTGCACTAGATCCGACCATAGTCGTTCCCAATCCGATAATTTTTCCCTTCCATTGATAGAGTCTTGATAATTGTGACAACTCTTAGGAAGCCCTAGGAGCGCCAAGATCACCAAATCATCAACACCGACTGTTATTCCCACACTTCCAAGCTCGTCCCGACATTGCACAAACTTCGTGAGATATTTTGGAATGGTGTCGTCCTTCTCCATCTTTATCTTTGAGTGCCAATTTCCTATGGTCGCTACTATTTTGGAACAAATCCGTCAAAACCTTCCACATTGCATGTGGTGTAGTTTTCCCATGGAGACTTGAGACAATGTGGTCTTGTACTCCCTCCAACAGAATCATCCTCGCCTTTGCCACTTTATTTTTCCATGCATCAAGATTTGCAGTATCTTTCGCATCCAGCTTAGGAATATCTCTGTCAATGTAATCCTTCAAGACATTGTCTTCAAGTAATGCCTCCATCCTATCCTTATAAGAAATGTAGTTAGAGATGCCCTCGAGTGCATATTCCAACCTCAAGCCATTGAAATACATTTTGATATTGAATCAATTTTCGCACCAAGAAAATCTTGCAATTTCGAATGTTATCCAACCACCAAAACTCAATTGTTGCAATCCCTCTTTCCCTAGGAAGTTCGCACCCCACCTGAGAGTAGCCTAAGGGAAGTTTGCACCCTACTTTTGTATAGCCTGTGACCTTTCCTGGGAAGTTCACACCCTCCTTGTGTATAGACTTCGAACTTTCCTGGGAAGTTCGCACTGTAATGCACTATAGGGTGAGGGGAGTTCTCACTTCTCTCTTAAGTAGCCTGCGAGAATCACCTTGAAGTTTTCACCTCTCCTTTGTCTAGGGTGCGAGAATTTATTCTTTGAGAACTGAGTGTAGTCTACAGTACTAAATTTCACACCCTTCTAGAGATGGGACTTGCGAGAATGAAATTATGTTCGCACCTCACTTCCGTGGCATCGTGGCCTCCATGGCTTTGATACCATGTAGAAATTTCAATACAAATTAAGTATTTCCTGCGATTCTCCTGATCTAACAATTATATGCCACTGTTAAATATAGAATCTCTTCTACTATTATTCTTGAGGAAAATTAAACCATGATCACAACCACAATCACAAAGTGAAATATCAAGAACACATAACACAAAACAAATTCCGAGAAAGCTTAAAGATAAAAACCCCACTATCAGATATTATGTATATCATGAATCATGAAACAATCTCATACAAAACTCTAATACAAGATCTCTCAGTATAATACAATCGTCTCACACTGTCATACACAAATCAACAAATACATGTGCCAATTCTTGTGTCTAGACAACTTGCCTCCTCTGCACAATCTCTGCAATTCAAATTCTCACAATGATACTTACAATTTCCTAGTTTGCACATGCTCATAAGCATATCCATTTCATGTGTGATCAAATCAAAACTGATAGCCAAACTGTCCCTTTCACCTGTTATCTCAACTTAGTCTCCACTGATTCTGACATGCATGTTGTTAACCGTGGTGAATCTTCAGTTGCATGTGAGTTCACTGATTAATTGAACTCTCACTAGTACATGTTTAGTTACAACTAGTACAACTTATCTTAACTCACATAATTACACTTATAATTCTGTTACAAATCCAACTCACTCAGTTATGAATGAAATAATAGATTAATATTTATTGTCCAATTTATTTAAGGGAAAAATAAATTAGACACATGTTTCTTGCTGACTTTTCAACAAATACAACTAGTTGCTAAGAAGCCAATTATTCTACTGTTTTTGTACTCAATCATTCTATGTTTTGGCCCAACTGGGATCTTATATTATATTTTCAACTTCCATATCTATGTAACTAAGTTCATGTTCAGGTACCTCCTAGCCTTCTTTCTAAACTATTTCTCTTTTTTTTCTTTTTGTAGATACATGAACATTGTGTGACCTTTCAATTACCATTTTGGAAGGGTCTTTATCCCCTCCATCATCTCAATTTCTGATAGAAGAAATCCTTTTCTGTTTTCTATTATCATGATTTTTTCCTCTTATTGAAGAACTTTTTTGAGAAAAAAATGGTGATCCAAGGTTTCTCTTATTGTACTTCACCACCGTTTCTTATAATGGTCATTTCTAGTAACTAGTGTATCAATGTGATTAAGGGTTGTTTCGGGAGAGACATTTGGAGGGTTTTTATTGCTCCCCATCCTTCTAGTTGAATAGAATTGTTACACGTTGAACCATACCAAATTACAAACATATGTGTTGATAATAAATTATTAGGGATGAATCCATGAGTTGCATGAAACTTTGTTAGGGACCTAACCCCTCACATAGGTAGAATAATATATTTCCATGTAATAGAGGTCAATATTAATAAGGCCTAGCAATAAGGGAGACTAACTGAAATGTAAGAAGACCTAAGAGAAGCTTCCACTTCTAGAAGGATCTTCCTCTAGATTTTTCTTTTGGATAGACATATTTAGTATAAAGAGTAGAGGGTAAGAGAAGTTTTGTCTTGGATATTATTGTAATAGAGCTCTTCTCTGTTGGAGGTTTCCCCCTAGAAGAGGAAAGTGGACATTGCTCTCAATAATCAAAGTTCTCTTCTATTGTTATTCTGGTATTATTCTAGTATTATTGTGGTATTGTTATGGTTATAACATTGTTTTTCTACCATTTCTGGTTAATTATTTATGTTCTGCATACTATTTTATATATGGAATATTACAAGTGGTATCGGAGCACCTTCCTTGGCAAAAAAATTGTGGGTTAAATTATTTTTCAGGGTAGAGACATATTCCAACATCTTAAAGCTACATATATCTGTCATTACACACATAAAAATGCATTTGGGGATTCATACACGCAAGAAATACAAGTGGTACTTAATCGCACATCTATTGGCCACCCTTGTAACCCTTGTTGGTACCCCTTCGAGTGGTAATGCATTAAACAACACATGTATATGGATCGACCTAGATATCTTGAAGCCCTCCATAGATAAACCAATTAGTCGCCTGACTGTTATAGTGCCACCGAGAACATCACTTAGGAAGATACTCTCTAGTACATGAGTATTCGGGTAGTATGGCTAAAGGCATGGTCTATCCTCCTTAGTTGGTGCCATGATATATTGGCCCGATTACTATTATTGGACTCCACATGTATATTAGAGAGTTATAGCACAAGGAAAACCCTTATTTTTAGAACCCTTGAATACCTTAACCCTTGGGATGGAAACAAAAATAGAACAGGCAAGATATATTTCCACGCAACTATGTCTCCTGCATTAGGGTTGCAAAATTACTACACATTTCTTCCTGTTAATAATTTGGGATTTTCATCACTGCAGTATTCTTCAAATCGGAGTATAAATCTATAGGAGTAAAAAAATAATTATGGATCGATTTGGCACCATTATTTTAGACCTATCCTGTTGGATTCCTCTCTTCACCCTTATCGTATTCATAACTATCATTTTTCAGCAAATTTGTTTTTTCTCATGGACCTGACCCCCTTCCAACACCCTTATTTAAGATTTACCTCATTACATTCCCCTCGTCGCGCTGATCATTGTGATACACTTCACCCATAACACGTTTTCTGTGTGGTCCCACCCACCCCTTGTCATGTTCCATCTTCATCATGGCCCACACCCTTAGCCAAGAATTGGAATCTCACTTCAATTCCTTGCACTTGAATTTCATAGAAACCCAGCAAGAAGTGAGACATCTCAGTGCCAATGTTGCCACCATCAATAAAAACATGCATTCCTCCATCGATGCCAAAATGGAGGATATCAAACAGGACCTCTCTACTCAACTTGAGTCCTTCAATATCCATCTTGCCTCCTTCACTATGATCATCTGCACCAATATGCATATCCATGCAGATATTATCTCATTTGACCCACCTTTGCAACCTGAAGGTGAAACTTCCTCTCATTCCAAGAATTTTCATCCCAATCACTTTCATCGTGACCTACGCCTTTTGCGTGTGGATGTGACCAAATTTGATGGCTCAGATCCCACTGGCTGGGTAACTCAAATGAAACAGTATTTCTCTTTGTATGGAATTAAATATGAGTTGGCCAAAATCTGGTATGGTGTTCTCCATCTAGATCAAGAATATTGGAAATGATGGCAGTGGAGAAAAAATGCCTGCCAAGGGTATGTAGCTTGGACACAATTTGTGGCTGATATTTATGAATGCTTTGACACTCACATCAATCATTTAGGTTGTTTGACAAAGTTGAAACAATCTGGTATGGTGGAAGACTTTATAGCATCTTTTGAGTGATTTCATTTCCGTACAGAGGGCATGTCTGATGCTTTTTTCTGAGAATGTTTTATCAATTTCTTTAAGGATGAGATTCACTCCCATGTCCTCATGGATCGACCTTAGAGCTGGGTGGATGTTACTAAAATAGATAAGGAAGCACAACAGGTTTTCTCTTCTCAAAATTGAAAACCCTCCTTTATTCCTCGCACTAAACTAGTCACTCCCACTCCTCCTTCTAATACACTAAAGATATAGAAATTGAACAAGGCATAAATGGTTGAATACCAACTCAAAGGCCTTTATTATAATTGTGATTACAAATATTTTTCTGGGCACAAGTGTAAGGAACAAAAAAAATTTATGGCCATCTCGGAGGATGTTTCAGAAGACGATGTTGAGGCTCCCCTTGTGGCCATGTCACTTGAACCCACTGACATGTCCCTTCCCTCTGACCCTCCTGAAGTCAAACCAGTGATTTCCCTTAATGCTCTCACAGACTTCTCTACTCCATAAAACCTCAAGATAATTGGCTACATTAAGAATCATAAGGTCATCATTCTTGTTGATAGTGGAAGCACCCATAATTTTATTCATCACCGCATTTCCCAAGAAACTAATTACTATATACATGTTTTCAATAATTTTCAAATAATGATTGTCAATGATGGGGCCATGAAATGTGGAGGGAATTGTAAAAATGTGCATCTTCAAATTGGTCAATAAGAAATGAAATCTCATATGTTTTCTATCGACATGGGCGATTGTGACATTGTGTTGGGTGCAAAATGAATAACGACTTTGGGTCCCATTCTCATGTATTTTAAGGAATTAACCATGAAATTCAACCATGAGGGACAAAAATATAAGCTCCAAGGCATCACCGTTGGTTCCCTAGAGATCATCAGTTCTCATCACATGGAAAAGGTGCTCAAAAAAGGTCATTCTGGTATTATTGCACAACTCCATGCTATTCAAGCCACTGATACACCCTCTATTCCACAGGACCTCCAATCCATCCTCGCTAAACATCAAGTGGTTTTTTCCACTCCCCAGGTACTCCCTCCTTCTTGTGGTGTTCATGACCATTCCATTCCCCTTGTCCCTGATAGACTTCCTCCCAATATATGTCCCTATCATCACACCTTTTCCCAAAAAAGTGAAATTGAGAAAATTGTTCAAGAATTGCTCAACACAAGTGTTTTCCATCCTAGTACGAGCCCCTACTCTTCTCTTCTGGTCATGGTCCTTAATAAAGAAGTTTCTTGGAACATGTGTCATGACTTTTGCGCCCTCAACAAACTCACCATTAAAGGCAGACTTCCCATTCCTTTCATTGATGACCTCTTGGATGAATTAAGTGGTGCCCAGTTCTTTACTAAAATTGATCTTCATTTTGGATACCACCAGATACGTATGAATGAGGCATACATTCCTAAGACTGAATTTCGAACTCATGTGGGCCACTATGAGTTTTTGGTCATGGCCTTTGTCTTGCGTAATGCTCCCTCCACTTTGCAAAGCCTCATGAATCATGTCTTCTGTCCTTTTCTCCATCATTTTTTCTTAGTTTTATTTGATGATATCCTCATCTATAGTAAATCCTGGACAACCCATCTTCGTCATGTGGGTCGAGTTCTCCATCTACTCTCTTAGCACCAACGTTTACTCAAACAATCTAAATATTCTTTTGGCACCTCGAAAGTCGAGTACTTGGGTCATCTTGTTGGCAAGGACGGTGTTAGGGTGGATCCTAAAAATATTGAAGGTATGCAAGATTGGCCTCACCCAAATACTCTCAAAATATTGCATGGATTTCTAGGTTTAACTGGTTATTATCACAAGTTTTCCCAGAATTATGGAAAGATTACAGCACCTCTCACTGCTCTCCTTAAAAATAATTCTTTCACTTGGACTCATGCATTTGCTCAGGCCTTTCAAACCTTGAAGATGGCCATGTGCACCACTCCAGTCCTGGCCCTTCCTGATTTCACAAAGACCTTTGTCTTGGAATGTGATTCTTCGAGAAAGGAATTGGAGCAGTCCTTATGCAAGAGGGTCATCCTTTGTCATTTACCAGCAAACAACTGTCAGAGCGATATTTGGGAAAATCAATCTATGAAAAGGAAATGTTGGATATTTTTCATACAGTGGATATTTGACGCCCTTATCTATTGGGGAAATGCTTCCAAATTAATACATATCATCAAAGCCTCAAGTATTTTCTAGAACAACACCTTTCCTCCCTAGAGAAACAAAAATGGGTGACTAATCTCTTTGGATATGATTATGAGATCATTTAAAAAAAAGGAAAATACAATGTGGTTGTTGATGCACTTTCCATAAAATATGAATATGAAGGGTCCCTTTCCCCCCCCTACTTCATTATACCATATTGGCTCCAAGTTGTTCGCCAGGAATGGCTACACGATCCCAAAATTTCACATCTTATACAACATGTGCAGGCCAATTCTCTAGTCTCCCAAGTATACTCTTGGCACAATGATGATCTTTGATACAAAGGTCGTTTGTATTTAATTAAACAGTCAAAACTTAAATCCACGGTACTTTATGATCTTCATGCTACAACCACCGCTGGGCAATCAGGGTTTACCAAAACCTATGATCGGGTCAAACGTTCCTTTTTCTGGGATGGTATGAAACATGAAGTTCACAATTTTTTGGCAGAATGTGATGTTTTTCAACGCAACAAGGGTGAAATAGTCAAATCTCCTAGCACACTACAACCTCTTATGATTCCACCTACTATTTGGAGGGATATCTCTATGGATTTTATTATAGGCTTACCTAAAACAGGAAATAAATTAGTCATCATGGTGCTAGTTGATCGTCTTTCCAAGTGTGCTCATTTCGGTGCTCTTCAACACCCATTTACAACCTCCATTGTAGCTAAAATTTCCATGGATCAAGTCTTGAAGCCTCATGGCATGCCTCATTCTATTATTTCTGATCACGACCCCTCTTTCACCAGCAATGTTTGGCAAGAAATGTTCAAGCTACAAGGTACCCAATTGCATCTCAGGATAGCTTATCATCCCCAGACTGATGGTCAAACTAAATTTGTCAACAAGTGTTTGGAAACATATTTGAGGTGTTTTACATTAGAACAACAAAATAAGTGGGCTCAATGGTTACCACTAGTTGAATGGTGGTACAACACTTCTTACCATATAGCTACCCACATGACTCCTTTTGAAGAAGTATATGGACAAAATCCACCTTCAGTGCTCTCATACTTTCCAGGTGTCTCGAAGGTCCAGGTGGTTCACTAAACACTTATAGTTTGATAGGATATTATTTGTACCCTCAAAGAAAATTTGGTCATGGCCCATAATCGCATGAAGGAAAATGCAGATCAACGTCACTCTGAAAGTCAATTTGCAGAAGGAGACCAGTAGTTTCTTCGACTGCAAACTTATAAGAAGAATTCCCTCAAGGATGACCATTGTAAAAAACTGGCACCCACATTTTATGGTCCTTATATCGTTCTCAAGTGTGTGGGACATGTGGCCTATCATTTATATTTTCCCATTCATTATAATCTCCATCCTATTTTTCATGTTTCTTTCTTAAATAAGGTGATTGGAACAAAGTGCCAGACTCAAACCAACCTTCCTGAGCTGGACGACAAAGGCTAAATTTGGCTACAGGCACAAGAATTTTTGGACCAACGTGAGCATCATCTGCATCAACACACCATCAAGGAAGTGTTATTCCAATGGAAAGATAGAAGTCCAACAAATGACACTTGGGAACCAACTTCCATTCTGCAACAATTTCCTCATATCAAGCCTTGAGGAGAAGGTTGTTTTTAAAGGGGAGTACATGTTAGGGACCTAACCCCTCACATAGGTAGAATAATATATTTCCATGTAATAAAGATCAATATTAATAAGGCCTAGCAATAAGGAAGAATAAGTCAAATGTAAGAAGACCTATTAGAAGCTTCTTCTTCTAGAAGGATCTTCCTCTAGATTGTTCTTTTGGATAGACATATTTAGTATAAATAGGAATAGAGGGTATGATAAATTTTGTCTTGAATATTATTGTAATAGACCTCTGCTCTGTTGGAGGTTTCCCCCTTGAAGAGGCAAGTGAATTGATGGGTGTTCTATATGCACTAAAAACACACTAAAAACCCTCAATTAAATTGTCAACCAATGGTAAGTAAACTTAGAGTTGTAGAAAAATACATGCCAAGGTAGAAGGATTGGTAGTAGTATATTCTAAATAAGGAAGTGTCTATCTAAGGGCTAATCTACTCAAGCAAGGACTAATAAAGATCAAACTCTACTAAGCAACTCAAACTATGTACCCTAAGTAACCTTTGAGTGAAGGATAGATGGATAGTTCAAAGAAAGAAAATGGAAACCCTACTTAAAGAAAACTAGTTCAATCAAAACAATAAGAAAAATAAAGCTATCTACTTAATAAGAAATAACAACAACAAACTACTTTTAATTAACCTATTCAAATTCAATAAGCAACTATCCTGTGAAAGCAAGTAAATAAGCAAGAAACTACAATATCAAAGCAAGAATAGACAAGTAAGAAACTAACATATTAAAGAAAGTAAACAACTAACTAACCTAGGATAAATTATATAACAAGTAAACTAATCAATAAGCAACTAATTAAGCTAAGAAACAAGTGAACTCTATTCTTAAATTAAACTTCACAACTACTTCTAATTTACAAAAGGATATCTACTGAATTGAAAGAAAGAAGAATTAACAACTAATCGTTAACCTATGATAATAAAACCATCCTTTAATCTACCAAAGAAATAAGACTATCTATCCTACAACAACAATAAAACTATCCTCTGATCTATGAAAGAAAGAAAAACTCAAATATAGTGTTGATGGTTGTGTGAATGTCTCCGGTGTCTTATAATATCATGATGGCATTTAATAAAAAAATATAATTGAAGAGGGATAAACCCAATATTGACTTCAATAGCAAAGTGAAAAATGTGAATTAGGCAATCCGGTGAGAACTTAGCCATTATGGACACAACATCAATTATCCTGCATATCCATGTGATTATGTAATCATGTATTAACCATCAACAGTTATAAAGAGATTATGCTATGAGATGCAATTTCACTCTATACTGCGTAAGCAAACTCATACTAAATTCAATCATTAACTACAAATTGAAATTGCAGCCTAGATATAAGAAAGCAATTACATAAAATAAACTAAACTAGATCTATCTTAACAATTCAAATTGCAAAAAGGAAATTGCTCATAAACATAAATTAAAGACTATTTCATCATATGACAAGAAATAAACTGAGCAACCTACTAACAGCTAGATAAGTAAAATAAAAAAACAATTAGATAAACATTCTAGAAGTAAAAACTAAAGCTAGCACTATCCATCCACCGAAACCCTGTCAAAGAAAGCATAAATGAAAAACTCTATTCTAAAACTTTGTTTTCATCATCTATTCTATCATAAAAGAAAAATTAATTTATCATCTAACTACACACACGGTTAGTCTCTAAGCTTGCAAGCTTGCTTCTATCATCTACAAAGTCATTGCATATTAACAAGATTCCTCATAATAACCTACAAAAACTAAGTTAAACCAATTAAATCATAAAGAACAAATTAAATAACAAAGAAGTAAAATAACATTGCATATACAAAAAATGAAATAAAAATGCATCTACGCTATCTAATTCACAAATAAATTCAAAGAATAGTTACCCAGACTAATGGTGGGCCCCCCGGAAAGTCTTGGTCACTCTTGAAATGCACACCATGAACTTCAGCGAAGCGATTTCACCATTAAAACTAAAAACACAGGTTTTACACAGTCTGGCAAAACGAAGAATGGAAAAACAGAGAAAAAATGTCTTTTCTCTCTAACACATGACTTATTAACTTATTCTGACCACTGAGGTGCTATTTATAAGCTTTACAAACCAAGAGGGCGACCACTGGAGGGTTGAACCTCTTCTAAAAATAGTAAATTACATTAATGATGCCCTAATTGCCGAAATGGAGCGAGCCAATAATTGCCCAACATAACAACCCAAACTGAGTTGTCAAGAGTTTAGTAGTTGGAGGGCATGAGCACGAGAAAAACCCATGTCTCGGATTCACCCACCATTGGCTGCCAATACCATGACCGCCAAATCGCCCATTGTTTTTGTGTAGGATGGAGTGTCGGACGGAGTGCCGGATGGAGTACCGAACTGAGTCTCGGATGGAGTGTCAGACTGAGTGTCAGAAGAAAAACTAATCTGTGATTTTTCCTTGTGACATAAAAAACATGACTTAGTCTCCTGGGATCATAAAAACATACTGATTTAAACTAAAAATCATTGCAAAACACGAATTATGCATACCTGGTGTGGATCATAGTGTTTTGACACAAAATCTCTTCAAAAACTTCTTCAAAACATGAAAACACATATACACATTCGACAAAAAGGATTTAATTAATTTCATAAAATCATTCATATCACAGGCCCAACATTACCCCCACACCTAAGATTTTGCAGGTCCCACTGCAAACAAAGAGAAATTTCCCTTCATGACTAAACTTGTGAAGGAGGGGGTGGATTAGATTTAGAAGCTTCTCCCTCTTTCCCAGGGGATTTTTCCTTGGGCCTTTTGTGATGTTTCAATTGCATCTAGAGACTATTATTGGTGGCAGTTGTATCATCAACCAAACGTTGTAGAGAATTCATCTTGTCTTGTAGGACAACGTTATCATTGCATAAATGACGACTCAGTGTTTCATGCTATCTAAGTTTGAACTAGAGGGTTTGGAGTTTTTGGAAGCTGATGATGACATGTGAGGAAGCCTTGAGATGTATATTATACCCTTTATCCTTTAAACCATGCAAAAAAATAATTTTACCTCTGCAAAATTAGTTCCAAAAGTGACTTCCCAAAAGCACAACAATTCTGGCCTGACGAACTTGTGAAAAATAGGTATCAAAGTGACAACTGTAACTACAATAAAATAACTCCTGTGCAAAAAATGAGATAGATTTTTGTTTTTTAATATGTCCTTTACAAAAACCTCTCTTGGTTTTCAAAACTTCACTTCCAGGTGTTAGGAAAAGATGACAAGAAAACATGACTAAAACAGGAAAAACAGGGTGTTTTATTTTCTGAAAAACTAGGCCTCTAAGAAAATTGAATATATCCCAAACCATAATGTATATTCTGAAACTGAGAGATAATCTTGTGTTTTGGTATGTTATGAACAAAAACCTCCTCCAAGTTTCAAAATTACTTTCCCATTTGTTCAAAATCCTAGCTTGAAGATGGTTACTCAAACATTGTAGAAGTGCAGCATGCTCTTAGAAGAAGCGCATCGTGGTCTTTGACAAGGATTTTGGAGGCCTTCTCGGAGGCTTTTTGGGCTGAAACTAGTATGTTTGGAAATTTTATGATGTCTTCTACACAATGGAACCATCAAGCACTGCAAATTCCTTCTCCAAACCTCTGAAAAATTGACTTGAAGTCAAGTTGTCCAAATGTGCATAAACCCTCCAATAGCGATTGTATTTGGGGGATTTATCTCAAATAATAATACCTGTTCATAAAATGAAGGATTTTTTTGTTTCTTGGTCTATGATTGACAAAAACCTCTTTCACGTTTTTCAAATTCATCTTCCTTAATTCAAAAACCAATTTTGAAGTAAAACTTTGATCAAGACAATCATTTGAAAATTTATGACAAGGAATGATGACATGACCATGATGAAAATTTATGACCTTGGATGAGTGGAGGGAGTAGTAATGACACCTAGACACACCAATGACCATTTTACAACCAATATATGTTAAGTTTTATTTGATAATTTTATTTTGAAAATATAACAATTTGACCTAATAACCCTATCAATCACATGAAAGAGTAAATTTGATCATTGGTGACTAAAATAAATGACAGATACTAATGAAAGGCTTGGTTTGTACTAGTAGGCATGGTGAACAGGAGAATTTTATTTCCTTTCATCGATCTATAACAATTCAAACAATTGTTCTTATTTTCATAAGCTTGTAATACATATGGCAGTAAGTATTTAGTAGTTGTTATCACTCTATATTTGTCAAAAAGAGTAGTTAAGTATATGAAGTCTTCTATAGCATAAAAATAAAAATGAAAAGTAATATTATAACACACACAATGATGTCAGTAGTATATAATTTAGCATACCAATACAAACAACTGCTGATATAATATCCCAAGACATTGTAAAACGACAATATGACATAATTTTGACAGAAATCCTACTTCCTCTTCTCATGGGTTTTCTATACAAATGGGAAGTGCTTAGCATTTTTGACAGAAATAAGMAAGAAACTACACTATCAAAGCAAGAATATACAAGTAAGCAACTAACCTATTAAATCAATTAAACAACTAACTAACCTAGGATAACTTCTACAACAAGTAAACTAATCAATAAGCAACTAATTAAGCTAAGAAACAAGTGAAMTCTATTCTTAAATTAAATTTCACTACTACTTCTAATTTACAAAAGGCGATCTACTAAATTGAAAGCAAGAAGAATTAACAACTAATCATTAACCTATGATAAGAAAACTATCCTTTAATCTACCAAAGCAAGAATACTATCTATCCTACAACAACAATAAAACTATCTYCTAATCTATGAAAGCAAGAAAAACTCAAATATAGTGTTGATGGTTGTGAAAATGTCTCCGGTGTATTATAATAACATGATGGAATTTAATAACAAAATATAATTCAAGAGGGATAAACCCAATATTGACTTCACTAGAAAAGTGAAAAGTGTGAATTAGGCAATCCAGTGAGAACTTAGCCATTATGGAAACAACATCAATTATCCTACATATCGATGTGATTATGTAATCATGCATTAACCATCAACAATTATAAAGAGATTATGCTATGAGATTCAATTTCACTCTATACTACGTAAGAAAACTCATACTAAATTCAATCATTAACTACAAATTGAAATTGTAGCCTAGATCTAAGAAAGAAATTACATAAAATAAACTAAACTAGCTCTATCCTAACAATTTTGACAGAAATCCTACTTCATCTTCTCATGGGTTTTCTATACAAATGGGCAGTGCTTAGCATTTTTTTTAGCTAAGGAAACTCCCCCCAGACTGAAGATATGGCACGTCCTCATGCCATGAATTAGCAATAGGCTTCTTGGTCTTCTTGCCCGATGAGGGTGCAGGGGTATCAACAAGTTTCTTGGACTTTTGGTCCAGTAAAGGAATAGCTTGAGCATGAGGGTTTGGGTGGAGTAACAGTCTCTAGATCAAGAGTCTTCTTTCTAGTCTTGATTGCAATATGAGGGTTTGCAAATTGGTAAATGAACTCATCCCACATTTTCCCTTGTTTTTCCAACTCGGCTAAGACAAGTAGTTTGATAAGGCCATGGTGAAATAGGTTTTTATGGGGATTGGTTACATTCTTCCTCACTTGGGAAGACATCCTCTCAAGACTCTTTAAGAAGTAATAGGGAAAATTCAATGGCTTATTGAACTGAAAGTGAGCCAATAATCGAAAGTGTCAGAATTTAAAGACAGAATATCTACCTTCACATGTGATCAATCTGTTGAATTGGTGTTCATCACCTCCTTTGGGACTCGCGACATGGTCTAACAGCCTCCCGTGGATCCATTAACTCTGGCGGTGATGAGTTTATCAATCACCCCGGGGGTTTTGGTCTAACGGCAGCCGTACTACCGCGAAACGGGTATCAGAGCGAAAGGTTATGGGTTTGAGTCCGCTCGATTGGTGTCAAGTATCTCAGTTGGTGCTAAGAGCCCTCAGTTGGTGTTGAGGGGGAGATTGTTGAATTGGTGTTCATCACCTCCTTCGGGACTCGCGACATAGTCTAACAGCCTCTGGTGGATCCATTAACTCTGGCGGTGATGAGTTTATCAATCACCCCCCGGGTTTTGGTCTAACGGCAGCCGTACTACCACGAAACCATTGTTGGAAAATGTTTAACAGGCATCATATTCTTGTCATTGATGGAAAGTACAGCAGTGATGATGGATTGAGTACAACAGTGATGATCAACAGGCAAATAGAAGATAAGTCCAGGAAGATCGAATGATCGAAGGCAACGCAACATTGACAAAATGATCGAAGGCCCAAGGAGAATTTCTAATCGTTGGATCTCATTCAAAATTCCCGAAAGAATGAGGGTGGTCAGATCAGAATATAGACAAGAAGAGCGTTGAACAGGAGGACAGATCTCAAACGTTAGATATGAGCGCAAGGTCCGACCACCGTTGGATTGAGGAGAACCTGCACGATCTTTAAAGTGCAAGGAGTAGAGGGCTCACAAAATCCCGAAAGCAGGAGGACCATCCATCTCAAGGGGTTATGTGGACCGTTGATCTGAATCCATGTTGGAGTTTCGAGGATTGAGAGTTGGAGATGACAAGCAATATCATCCA
>JASDQU010242787.1:17567-28566 GCA_032191745.1 Picea mariana
GTGACTTCTTTAGCTTATAGACCAACTCTTTATTTCCCTTCACTACAAATCCTTATGGCTACTTCATGTAGATTTCTTCTTCTAGATCCCCATGTAGGAATGTTGCCTTCACATCCATATGTTCCACTTCAATATCAAAAGAAGCAGTAATAGATAAAAGAAATCTAATAGAAGTTAACTTAGCAACAGGAGAAAAAATCTCACCAGAGTCAATTCCCTCTACATGGGAATAACCTTTTTTCACTAACCGAGATTTGTATTTCTCCACTTTACCTTGTGCATTAAACTTCTTCTTGAACAACCATTTTCTGCCAATCGATTTTATTCCAGATGGAAACTCAACTATATCCCATGCACCATTCTTATCCAAGGAATCCATTTCTTCAACCATGGCCTTCTTCCAGAGTTTACTATCCTTTGAATTCACTGCTTCCATGACAGTTCTGGGATCATCATTAGTAATAGATAAAGAAAAATTGGAACGGAAATTAGGTGGACTATACTTTTTTGGTTGCCTTCTATCTCTCATCGATCTCCTCAATAATGGAGTATGAGGTTCTTCTTCTTCTTCGTCTACTTCTTATTCTTCAGATGATTCATATTTTTCATCATCCAACTAAAGCTCCATTTTCTCAGGTTTGTCTTGCATTGGTAGGAATTCCTATTTAGACACATCTTTCACCTCTCTGAAAACAACATATCGACTGTAAAAAGTTTTCTTGGTTTCTGGGTTCCAAATATTATAACCTTTCACACCATCTTTATAACCAATAAAGATACACTTTTCAGTCGTTTTATCCATCTTACTTCTATTTTCCTTTGGAATATGTACATAAGCATCACAAAAAAACACTCTAATATTTTGAAGAGATGGTTTCTTTCTAGACCATACCTCGTGTGGAGTTTTAGCATCCAACATTGATGAAGGTGATCGATTGACCAGGTAACATGTAACATGATGTACCCACTTCCTTTGCCCAGAATTATTGTCCTAACCTGACACAGTTGAGCATGCTCCTTCATTTTTCCATCAGTGTCTTGTTCATCCTTTCTGCAACTCCATTATGGTAAGGAGTGTATGGAGTAGTCTTCTACCTTGCTATAACACACTTCTTACAGAGTTCTTTGAATTCATTTCTGCTGAATTCTCCACCATTATTTGTTCTCAATACCTTTATTTTCTTCTCTGTCTGATTTTCTACCAGAGCCTTAAACTCTTTAAATTTATCAAATACCTCAGATTTCTTTATAAGAAAATAAATCCATGTGTTCCTCAAAAAATCATCTATGAATGAAACATAATACACAGATTTACCTAGGGATGGAACAAGAATAGGTCCAAACACATCATTGTGTATCAACTCTAAGATCCCCTTTACTCTTGTAGAACCAGATGAGAATCTTACTCGATTCCATTTACCATATATGCAATTTTCACAAAAATCAAAATCCAGAGTGCAATTAGACATACCTTCAACCATACCTTTACCATGTAGTGCTCGAAATCCCTTTTCTCCAATATTTCCTAGTCTCTAATGCCACGGCATGGTCTTCTTTTCTAGGACAATATTGGTCTTATCTCCTTCATTTCTCTGCTCATGGACAACAGAACAGTTCTTCCCAACAACTTGTATAAATTTCCACACCGAACTCCCCTCATCAACACCATTTCTCCTCGTACCATCTTGCAAGTGCCCTTTCGAAATATAGTATCCACTCCTGCATATTTCATATTGCTTACATATATTAATATCCTGTTTAGTTTTGGAATGTGTAGAACCCCAGGGAGAGTTCTAATCCTTCCATCTTTTAGTAGCAACTAAACTCTTCCACGTCCCAAGATTTTTGTTTTCGAGACATATCCTAGGAATACATCACCACCATCATATTTTTCATATTTAGAGAACCACTCCTTGTGAGGAGTCATATGGTATGATGCACATGAGTCTATCAACCATAAATCACCATCTACATGTGCACTTGTAGATGCAAGGTAAACATCACCTCCTTCTTCAGTGGAGGTTTTCTCCTCTGTGGAAGAGTTACTATCAGATCAATTTGGGTTTTCAACCTTCTTAGAGTTGCAATCCTTCTTATAATGCCCTGTTTTACCACACTTCCAACATTTTCTCAAAGATTTTCCTGGAGACTTAGATCTACCTGTAGATTTAGATCTCCACCCCAAAGGCTTACCAGGGTTCCTGTGTTGGGTATGCCCTCTTACAAATAGAGCATCTGTGTTGTGACCATCCATGATTTTTCGTCTCATCTCTTTAGATAACAAGGATGCAACTACATCCTCATACTTCAATGTAGATTTAGTGGTACTACCTATTGCTACAACTAGATTATCCCAAGAGTCTATAAAAGAACATAACAAAGTAATACACTTATCTTCCTCTACCATAGTGATATTAACAGAGCCAAGTTGACTTACCAGAGTATTAAAGGCATTTAGATGTTCTGTCATAGATTTTCCATCTTCCATCCTAAGATGATACATCTTCTTTCCAAGAAACAACTTGTTTACTAGGGACTTTTATTAATACAAATTCCCAAACTTATCCCATAGTTCCTTGGCTATAGATTATCCTGAGACATTCAAGAACAATGAATCTTCTAGGTAGAGTCAAATAGTACTCCTTGATCTCCTGTCCAACTTCTCCCAATCTTCCTTCAACATACTAGTAGGTGGTGTACTAGTAGTTAGTGCACTAATAGGTTGTGTACCAGTCACCTATGTGCCAGTAGGTTGTGTACTAGGATCCACAACGATCCATTGTTCTTTGTCTACAAGAAAGTCCTCCATCTTCAGATTCCATAGCTCAAAGTTTTACCGTTGAACTTCTCTATCTCGATTCTAGAAGAACTTGCCATTCCTCTTTCTGCACTCAAATCACCACTGCAAAAACTCCCACTAAACCCAGGTTTATCATAGACTCAAGATAAAATGATCTATCAAGACCGAGCCAAACCATCAACAACAAAGGTGTCACTCTGAAGCCAAAAACGAGCTATGATACCAAATTTAAGTTTTAAACTTGTGAAGTAAGGCAATGCATATAGATTCTTAAGCAAAACATAATTTAATCAATGGCTCATACATAGAGTACACTGAGATTTTATACCAGAAACCCTCAACCATAAAAACCTTTCTTATATTCATTATACCGGATTTCAACATTCACTATACAATATATACAATGTTTTTGGGTATGTCGTAGATGCCAAAACCCTAATCCCTAAAAATGAGATTATTTTTAGTAAACCACTAAAAATAGAAAAAAATGTCGAAAAACAAAAATTCAAGGCACTACCCCAAGCTACGCCCGGTGCTGAACACTGCATGTAACTAGAGGGGGTCATACCTGCCCTACTCCTGGGACCCCCCTAGGAAAGCGCCTGGCGCACACAACACAGACAAAGCACTGCTACGAGGGATTGTCAGACGTAGTTGTCGAATCTGACGTGCCTACACACACACATGCAAATAATATAACAAATACCCAACACTTTTGGCATTGTTGTGATGTACTTATTGAGCTTTGAACAGAAATAAGAAAGACTCACCCACTAAGAAAAAGGCCCATAGACGTAGGTGAGATTGTTGAACTCTGTTATCACATTAGTGTTATGTTTTGTTGTTGTTTTGTGCTTCATTTCAGTTATGTACATGTTCATATGGATTTTATATATATTCTATAACTTCTTCCTCTTTCTTTAAGCTTCCTAATTGGTTAATCAATACATGCTTAGTGACTCAACCGAAGTCATGTAAAAGATCTTTTCAGATCAAGTGGTATCAGAGCTAGCTAACATTTGGATATGAGTTTTGCATGTTAACAAGGGAAAAGCTACTTTGTGATGACAGAGAGCCTGTTGAAGAGAATCCATTGATTGGATTGAGAAACATAACTTGTCAAAGAGAGAAGATGGCATCGGAAGAGGGACTTTCTCTTGATGATAGAGAGTTTCAAAAAATGTTCTTCGCCATGTCAGAGATGATGAAGTTTTTGTACAAGTATTACTTGGAATGGAAAAGACCAAATCTGGGTGAAGTGACGAAGGAGAGGATCCTCCTCAGATTCCTCCTTCACCTCCATCATCACCTCCTTCTTCTACTTCTTCTTCAAGTTCAAGTTCTAAATCCAATGCAAAGAAGCATGTTCATAAACATAAGAATGAAATGACATTATTAAAACTTGATGTTAAATTCGAATTACCTATGTATGATGGTGAAGTTAATGTAGAAAGACTTGAAAATTGGGTCAGACAGATGAAGGTTTATTGCAGTGTGCAATATATCAAGGATGAGGCAACAAAAATCTATTTGGCATCATTGAGACTTGCAGGCACAACACTCATCTGGTGGTAAAGCAAGTTTCAAAATGGCATGCAACAAGTGGGTAATGTATTTCCATCATGGAAAAGTTTCATTTGTGCACTTAGAAAGAAATTCTGTCCTTTGGATTATAAATAAAAAGCGTTAATTGAATGGAAAGATTTAAAACTAAGAGAAGGACAAACAGGAGCTGTTGTTGCAAAAAAGTCAACAGGTCAATAGGAGAAAAGTCAATGCTGACGTCAACATGATGTCATGCTGACATAGCATTGAGACATGTGGTAACGTAGTAGAAGGTTGACTAGGCAGATGACATTGGTCCAATCCCACGTTGAAAAGTGGCGCATTCTCTAGAAAATTAAACGGTGCCACGTGGCCTATGCATGGGATGCCATGTGGCACCCCATCATTTGTTGGATGGTTAAAAATCTTGGAGCTCATAGGGATCGACCACATGACCTCTTATGAGGGGGAGTGATTTGGACCTGGCGGATACCATTGCACCATCGTATTGCTTGTTATACCATAGTCACATTAATATATTTAATGTGTTTCAAATGTCAAAATAGAGGAGGAAGGGGGTTGGTGCCTAGCCCCAACCACAGACTTATGGATATATATAATAACCACTATAAAGGCCGACACTACTCCACTCCACAACTCGGTGCATGATTTAGGTGAGGTTGTTAGTAATTTTCCTCCATAGATTTGAGGGTTGTGACCAGTTTTGGGCACGAAAGTTGGGGCACGGTCCTATGAAAATACACCATGTGAACTTTGTATGCAGATTGAGGGCCAGCATGCAAGTAATATCCCCTGGTAGTGCCCCAGTTTTATTATGAATTTTAATCATGTTTATAGGCTAGTGAGCCAAGTGTATATAAGTTGTTGGGATTATGTGTTTATTAGACCGAAGAGCCTAAGTGCTAAAGGCCAAGAGGATGATTTTGTATATGTAATTATGCATATCATTAATAAAATATAAACATCATTGCGTGTAGACTGACTACAAAGAAAGAGTGATGGGTGACTAATCTTCCACAAGGTTGGGTAAGGAAGGAGACTAAGTGTGTGGTCCTAGGGGCTAACCTAGGGGGCTTACCCCTAAAGGGGATAATAATTTATTATTATTTTTTGAAGGCTAAGGTGGACATGTTGAGTGTTGTCCTAAGTTCCTGTAAAGGGAATGTGTGCTAAGTGGAACTCATGCAGCTCTAGGAAAACAAGTTTTGATATGGGCACATGCAATTAAAGGCTTAAGCATCAGCTGTGTTGGGGGTTTGCGGGTCATTCTTCCAACCTCCACCTGGATTTGTTGGTTATTCTCCCATCCACCGTCTATCCTATTTTTCTCCATCATCTACCTCTATGTTTTGTCCTTTGGTCACACATCCTGTAACCAGTGAGAACCCATGGACTAAGCCACGTCTTCTATGAAACCCAGGTATTATGTGTTTGTCTGAGTCGTGTGGTGTCGTAACTGTGGGATGTTGTCGCCACACGGTTCCTAGACTGAGCGTGTCTTGTTTCCTTCTGTCATTCTTCTGTGAATGAGTGTTGAACCGTTACTATTGTCCTCACCTAGTTGGAGCTTATTCGAGGAGTGTGCTAAAGAAGCGGGTTGTCAGGCCTGTGGTTGAAGAGGTAGGTTTTCAGGCCTATGAGAAGCTCTCTCCAGATGAGAGTTTCTATTGGGAAGTGGTTTTATCGAAGAGAGAGTCCAACACCAGCTACAGATCTCTGAGAATTCTTGATCTGACCTATTGTCGAGACCCAAAGAGGGAGGTGAAGCACCGATGGACTGTGCTTGTGAAGGTGTATACTCCTGGGTAGAACAGGCATGTGGGGAATGGGAGTTCATGAGTAGTGCACGTAAGAAGGCTCCTGGAGCGAATCCTTCTAGTTGCACTGTGCATTGTTCCGGTAACCTCAGCCTAGTCTAGGATTCCCTTTCCCTGGGTGGAGGTTAGTCCCAGCTCAGGGGTGACCCACTGCTAAGCATGATGAGCAGTGTGGTCTATGGCTGGGAGGTTCATGGAAGGTATGCACGTAGTTGGTGGTATTATAACAAAATATAATTAACACTTTTATGTTCATTTACATGTTGGATAATCGTACATATGTTGTAATTGATGAGTATCACTTGTATATGTTGTATATGTTGCATGTGTAGGATTATTGTTATTTCTACATTATTATGTTATATATATGTAGAATAGTCATTCTATGTTTATATGGATATTACAATATGGTATCAGAGCTTTAAAGGCTAAGTTAAGGTTGTGTTGGTAGCATTTATCGGTCTTTGGAGAGATGAGGATGTTACAATATGGTATCATATCTTTAAAGGATAAGTTAAGGTTGTGCTGGTAGCATTTCCCAGTCTTTGGAGGGTCATGGATGTTACAATATGGTATCAGAACATGGTTACAACACTGAGCCTTGATGGGACATGTTAGTGGAAGTTCAAGCAAGACTTTTGGAAGGAGTTGTTGTCGAAATGGAAAAAACTCATGTTCTGACCCAAGGTTTCAATACCAAGCCTGGATGGGATGGGTAAGTGGTCATTGGACCCAAGGTTTAAGGTGGAAATTTTGTTTGAAGAAACCAATTTAGAACCTCATAACGTTCCTAAGTGCCAAGAGGTTACCTTGGCTGTGCTAAGAAGCTCAGGAGGAGTAGTAGTATCATAAAAACGTGACAGAAGTGGTGTTGGACTGCAGAGTAATGTGAGAACTGGTGAGGTAACGAATAAGTTTCAATTATTTATCTCATGTGAGTTGTGAGTGCAAGGAGTGCACAGGATGAACTCTGTGTTGAGTTTAGAGAGAGATAGATCCACTGAGAACTCTATAGGGATCTTCCAGGCGGGCATCGAGTGAGTGCAAGTGTGCATAGAAAGAACTCTTAGTCGAGTTCAGGGAGCAGAGTATTAGAAGAATATACTCACAGAGTTGTTGAACACTCTGTAGAAAATGCTCAGCAAGGTGTTCTTTGAGCAGAAGGTTTCTAGGAGGGCATTAGGTTTTCCCTTGAAAGGAAACAGAAGGTCTGAGACCCTTAGGAGATTGAGTTACTTGAAAATCTCAAAAGAGATAATGCAAGGAGTGCGTGGGAGATAGAATCATTCTAAGTCCTAAAGCTTAGAAGAGATAACTCTTACATGAGAAAAGATGAGACCCGATAGATGGGCTCGAAGGAGGAGAAAAGGTTGAAGCCTTTGAGTACTTATAAAATCTTCTAAGTCAGAAGAGATCTAAATTGTTGGAGGTATATCTCAGTCATCCATTTAGAAGCATCGTCAAGATCATCAGATCGATGGGCACCTCACATTGCGGGGATAGAAGTTACTTGAGCTTTACGAAGTTGAGGGCGGGCCGCAATCCAAACCACAGTTTTGGAGAAAGGATGCGTCTAGGCTCAAGGTGAATTGCAGGACAAAAACTAGTTTGGTCTCAAACCACCTTTGAGCATGCCCATAATCGCGTGTTTCTGTGAAGTCACCACCCAAGGTCACCTCTAAGGAGGAGCCTAGACTGTTAGATCAATGTCCAGTAGAACAAAGGAAGTGCAGAGGATAGGAATAGATACCATTTGTTGGGTTTGAGCACGAAGGACCAACAACCATTGGATCTCAAGGTAAGTGCATGAGACTTAACCCTTGTGTGTGCAGGAGAGTGGAATTGTCAAAGTCCCAAAGTACTAAAGTGATTTGGGACCATCCATCGTCAAGGCTGACAGGTGGTGAAAGATCCATAACTTTAGAGCGAACCACTTTGTAAATTTCTTTATAGGGAAGTTACGAAATCATCAAAGCCCGAAGTGTCGAAGCCACCTATGATCATTGATCATGAAGGAGGGTATGTGTCAATAGATCATGAACTCCGGGTGAAAACTCTCCGGGAGAACGCGAAGGATGAAACTTTTAAAACATCGAAGTCCCAAAGGAGGTCTTGATCATTGATCAAGAAGGGAGATGAAGGATCGTTGATTTGGTTGAAAAGAATAAACTCATGAAGCGGGAGTAGAGCCATCGATTTAGAAGGATGCGTGGCAGACGATCTGTCATTTTGAAGAAATCTCTCTGGAAGAAACGAGAGGTTGAGAAATAACACTCCTAAAGGCCAGATTCATGGAGGAAATCGCAGCCTCACATCTGTAGTGATAGTTGTCAGGAGAGATTCCACTTTGGAAGATAGCTACTGAGGAGTGATAGAGAGTTGAGAGTTGACACTCTCAAAGACCAGAAATCTAGAATCATTCGTAGTCATTCGTTTGGAAGGGAGCTACATGCCGATAGATCATGGAGGTTTGGGAAGGTGTGTGAAAGAGAGGAAAGGGGGATAGATAGCAGCCATCGATCATAGATCATCGCCGAAAGAGAGAGATCGACGAGTGAGCTAGATTGTGGGGCCATAACTTGTTCAGATGTTAAAAATCTGAGAGCGTGACACAATTTGTACCACAGTATCACTGAAGGCATATGTGGCAGCTGGAGGTGAATTACGAGGAGAAAAGCGGGTTAGCCTAAAACCACTCTTTCCCATGCCCACAATCACAGCTTTTCATGAGGTCATAGCCCACAATCTTAGTAAGGAAAGGGATAATTAAAAAGGGGTTAGCGCCTGAAACTTGGAGTTTTGGAAGCAGATAGGAATAGCTCGCGGGTCTATCGGGAACTACACCTAAAGGAAAAAGGGGGCCTATATATAATTTTTTTGGGTTCAATAATGAGCCCAAAGGGTTGATCCGACTCAGAAGGAAGAAATATCCTAGACTCAGAGGTTGTGAAACCTAGAGGAGATCAGGGGGGCTTTGCATCAATATGGATGCGTAATTTTTTATCTGTGCATGCTTGGATATGCATATAACATGTTGGTGAACTTAGAATAGTATGTTATTATGAAACAATGTTTGCGTATGACTAAAGGATGGATTATTAATTCAGGAAAAATGATACATCAGGGTTAAATATGTGGATGTTGTTGTTTCTTATAATTTCCATCGAGGTGAAGATCCATGAGGATGGTAGGAATGGTGATCAAAATGATTAAGGGGGAAGTTTGTAAGATTCTACAAATATCATTTGTTGAGACAAAAACAAGTAGGTTGGTAACAACCAAGTAGGTATTCATTTAGTTTATGTTGATGCATACATGTTGAAGCGGATCGAGGTAATGATTCCCTCAGTGAATTTTCAGTATTTAAATTGATATGTAATGGCCAAAGGCCTAGAGTGTGTAAGTGTTGTTGATTCTATAATGCACTTAGATAAAATGTCAGTTTCATTTTATGCTATGATTGGTTATGGTATCATAACCAGGTTAATTCAGGATACATACTCATATAAAAATGAATAACCATAGAGCCATGAGTGAAAACCCAAGAGGTTGGAGGTATCACTTGAATTTATGATGGTAAGGTAAAAGAAGTTCAGTCTTGAAGAGTAACTGGATGTTGAAAAATCGAGATTCTATAAAATATCTTGGTGTGGAATTTGATTCATCCAAGTACGAGATTGGGTTAGTTGGACCCAATAAATTAACGAAAGATGAAGGTTAATATCATCTTAGTTTGGGACTATAAATGCAAAGGTAGCCAAGAGTGATTTGGCTAGAAAGTTCTCAGGACAAAATTAATCATGCAAAATGATCACAGTGAGACCAAAAGAAGATTCAAGAATACAGGAAGAATTGAATACTTTTGGGATCAACAAGAAAACGTTTTATAGAGAGAAAGAAGTTGCTGCAATTTTTGTGGTATCAAGTATGTTATGGATTGTTGGTTCAACTGGAGTAAAGAATTCTTGCATGTTTGCAAGTGTTGTTGGTGATGTTGTTGCATAAGGAGTGAAGCAACATAGAGCTAAAGTGTTGGTTATAAGTTTGATAAAAGAAGCATGAAAGCTTCTACTGTCATCACACCTTTAGGTAGTATAAAATTTATTAATGGAAGTCATGCAGGTATGTGTTTTTATTACTCTTTTTGCATAATTGTTGAAAGGAAATTTAGGTAAGAATTCTCTCAGCTAGAGTTATTTTATAAAATCACATGATTATATTATTGAATTCATACCACTGGATGTGGTAAAGGTTGGAGGCCTATATTAATTCAAAAAATTTATCTTCTGAATGCACACACTGCGATATGGCAATGTCATGTAAATTTGGTTATGGGGTAATAATCAAATAATTAAATATAAGAACTGATTATAGGAATGAATGCTAGTAAGTTATTCATGTATGAGACCAGGACCTAGTTGGATATGGAAAGGTATGGATATGGAAAGGTTATGAACCACACAGGTACCAAAAATATTCCTACCCTTAAATAAAACTTGGACTGCAAATTTTTTGCTAACACTAATGAAAACCACAAAAATATATTCTTGGTGTAGTGTTCGAGATGAAAAGGAAGGCATCCAATTAATTGGGAAGACAATAGAAGGTGTGTGGAGAATGTGGCAACACATTGGACAAAATTCCAACTTATGGATGGTGAGATACATGACTGAGATAAAGAGCATTATGTAAATCAATACAAGGGTGCACTGGATAAATAGGCATTAAGAGTTGTACTCATGTCTAGTAAGGGGCAGAGTTGCACTCATACACGATGGAATTGTATACTTAAATGCACTTTGCTAAATGCATTAGT
>JASDQU010242787.1:29030-41674 GCA_032191745.1 Picea mariana
CACATGCAGATCACGAGGCATGGTTGATTGACTCTGGTGCATCATTTCATATGACTCCCCACAGGGAGTGGTTCTGCGAATATGAAAAGTATGATGGAGGTAATGTTTTCTTAGGTAATGATTCGACAACCAGAATCATTGGAAGAGGAAGGGTCAAGTTGAGGCTCATAGATGGAAGGATTAGAAAATTCCCTGGTGTTTTTCACATCCCAGGTATGGACAAAAATTTGATTTATGTAAGAAAAATGGAAGATGCAGGGGTAAAAACATTTTTTGAAAAGGGAACTTGCAGGATCGTTCGAGGAGCAATGGTGTTGATGAAGGGAGTTCGGTTTAGAACTCTATATAAGGTACTAGGATGTACTATTAGTGATGGGTGTAGTAGCTCCATTGTTTCTGATATTGGATTTGAAGAAGAAAGAACTTCTACAGTCTTTGGAGAAAATGTTATGGTGTGGCATCAAAGACTGGGGCATATCGGAGAGAAGGGTCTTCGACTACTACACGGTAAAGGTATGGTAGAAGGTATGTCTAACTACTCTCTAAATTTTGATTTCTGTGAACATTGTCTATATGGGAAGCAGAATCAGGTAAGATTCCCCTCTGGTGCAACGAGGGAAAAAGTAATTTTACAACTAGTTCACAGTGATATTTTTGGACCTGTGTCGGTCCCATCATTGGTAAAATATGTGTACCATGTCTCATTTATAGATGACTTCTCGAGGAAAACTTGGATATATTTCCTCAGGAATAAATCTGAAGTCTTTGATAGGCTTTAAGAGTTTAAGGCTCTTGTTGAGAATCAAACAGAGAAAAGAATTAAGGTGTTGAGGACAGATAATGGAAGAGAGTTCTACGGGAATGAATTTGAAGAATTATGTAAGAAGTGCAGTATAGAAAGGCAGAAGACTACTTCATATACACCTCAACATAATGGATTTGCAGAAAGGATGAACAGGATGTTGATGGAAAAAACAAGGTGCATGCTCAGTGGTGCCAGGTTAGGGAAAGAATTCTGGGTAGAGGCAGTGGGTACTGCATGTTATCTTATCAACAGATCACCCTCATCAACATTGGATGACAAGACTCCATAAGAGGTATGTACTGGTAAGGAACCTTCTCTCACACATCTTAAGGTATTTGGTTGCGATGCATATGTTCATGTTCCAAAGGAAAATAAGAGGAAGCTGGATAAGAAGGCTGAAAAATGTATCTTTATTGGATATAAAGATGGTCTCAAAGGTTATAATATTTGGAACCCAGAAACTAAGAAGATAGTGTATAGTCGAGATGTGGTATTTAGAGAAATGAAGGATGTTGTTAAATAGGAAGTCCTACCAAGTAAGGAAGAATCAGAGAAGATAGAGTTTGATTTAAAGGATGATGAATCAGACTCTATAGAAGAACATGAATCAAAAGAAGAATATCCTCATACTCTAGTATTGAGGAGATCAGATTGAAAAAGAAGGCTACCAAAAAGGTATAGTCCATCTGATTTTCGTTCAAATTTTTCTTTGTCTATTACTGATGATGATCCTAGAACTGTCAGGGAGGCAGTGGATTCATAGGATGGAAATATCTAGAAAAGGGCCATGGAAGAAGAAATGACATCTTTGGATAAGAATGAGGTTTGGGATCTAGTGGAATTGCCAACTGGAAGAAAGCCCATTGGCAACAAATGGGTATTTAAAAAGAAGTTAAATTTAGAAGGAAAAGTGGAGAAATACAAAGATCGGTTAGTATCAAAGGGTTATTCCCAGGTTGAGGGAATTTATTTTGGTGATATTTTTTCTCCTTTTGCCAAGTTAACCTCTATAATATTGCTATTATCTGTTGTTGTTGCATTTGATTTTGAGGTAGAACAAATGGATGTGAAGACAACATTCCTGCATGGGGATCTGGAAGAAGAAATATTTATGAAGCAACCAGAAGGTTATGCTGTGAAAGGAAAGAAGGAGCTGGTATGCAAGCTGAAAAAGTCCCTGTATGGTTTAAAACAATCACCAAGGATGTGGTATAAAAAAATTGATACTTATATGCTGGGACTTGGATTCACAAGAAGCAAAGAGGATCATTGTGTGTATTCTAAATTAATTGGTGATCATTTGATTTATTTGGTCTTGTATGTGGATGGCATGTTGCTGATAGGAAACAACAAGGAGATTATCCAGGATGTGAAAACTCAATTGTCCTCTAAATTCGACATGAAGGATCTTGGTGCTTCAAATTTCATTTTGGGCATGGAAATTAAAAGAGATTGAAAAAGGAGGAAACTCTGGTTAAATCAGAGAAAATATGTCAAGACAATATTGCAGAGGTTTAATATACAGGAATGTAAACCAATCAAGGTTCCTATTCCTACTGGTGTAAATTTATATGTGGATCAGTGTCCCAAGACACATGAATAAGAGGAGAACATGTCTCATGTTCCATATGCGAGTGCAGTTGCAAGTTTGATGTATACAATGGTTTGTACTAGACCGGACATTGCACATGTAGTGGGAGTTTTGAGTAGGTATATGCAAAAACCAGGGAAGGAGCATTGGACAACAGTAAAAAGGGTTTTTAGGTATTTGCGTGGCACTGCTAGCTATGGATTTTGCTACGAAGGAAGACCAGGATTGGACAGAGTGGTCGATATACATGGCTTTGTGGATGCAGTCTAAGCTGGAGATTTGGATCGTAGGAGATCTACAAGAAAGTATGTGTTTAACCTATTTGGAGGAGCAATAAATTGGATGAGAAAAAGATAGGCTGTAGTGGCACTTTCAACTACAGAATTTGAATACATGGCAGCCACTCATGCAAGTAAGGAAGCAGTATGGTTACAAAGATTGTGTTCAGGTATCGGGTTGGTACAACAAGTTGTAAGGATAGAGTGTGGCAGTCAGAGTGCAATTTTTCTGGCGAAGAACCCTGCTTATCATTCAAAGACAAAGAAAATTGATGTTCAATATCACTTTGTGAGAGACATGATTGAAGAAAAGAAAGTATCACTGATGAAGGTGGACACTTTGAAGAATGTTGTAGACTCATTAATAAAATCTGTGATCACTGAAAATTTCTCTTGGTGTAGAGGATCCATGGGAATTGTTGCCCTGGATTTTTGACTATGTAACCCTGTAACCCCCTGTATGCAAAACAATTTCTGCCTTGGGAAATGTGACACCTACCTCGGGAAATGTGTCATGTATTTAGGTGGTTTTTCGGCACATGGTTTTTGCCAATGGTTTTCTATTTCTGGTTAAGGAATTAGGGTTTTGGAATAATCTGGGTCATTGGGTTAGGGTTTTGGATGCCGCTGGCTCCTATATGTATATTGTATTGTAAACAAGGTAACACAATGAATGAATATAGAATATGTTGGTTTTCCCGGTTTGGGTTTCTAGGGGAAAAATCTCTATCTAATGTTTGTATTTTCCATTGTATCTTTTCTATTCTTTTCTGAATATCTATTTGCAGTAGATATTGTGCAAGGTTAGGATTTACATACTCTTCTTCCACTTTTCCCCTCAAGCTGCAGCAGGGCTATACAAATCCAACCATTAAACTATCTTTCAAGTGCCCAGTCACAAGTGATAGGATCCCAACTCTTAATGCACTTCAATGTACAACTAGTAATATAAACACTCAAAGGTCTACGGTCATTACAATGGTCATCCAACCATAGGGTAGAATCCCCTTCAACCTTCTCCTCTCTTTATTTTATAGGTAAAATTTGTTTTGACACATAGTCCCTCATGCATAATTACGTAATTTAGAAAATAACTCAAGTGCAATATTCACTCATCCACATGTCACTCTCATGCAAGTTTGCACCTAATTTAAAAATCAATTTTTCCTCACCCACTTTTGATTTCCCTAATTTTTCTCCTAGTTGTCCCCATTGATATCCTCCACTAATTCCATGAGATATTTTAGTATATTGCCCTAATACTGAACTCCTATATTGTACCCCTTATATAAATATTTATCATGAAATTAATAATTGTTATTTATTTATTTTCTTTTAATATTATCATACACATCTTAGTTCCCTTCCAACTTGTATTGTTCCCTTTTCTATACTTAATTATATTATGCTTAAATTATAAATTTCTATAATCCATGAACTCTTTGAATAATTTAATTGTTCCTGAACATCTAACCCCTTCCGGGAAATTGAAGATGCTGCCGCACGAGCTCTGCTACCTGGATTAGGGTTTCGGATTCCAGCTGAACTGCTACACTCCCAGCCCCGCTGGGGCCATGATTCAGAAGGAAGGGGGGCAGAATGGCGCCTCCTACATTCAAGCTACTGCGAATGGAAGCATCAGCGAGGGGTTTAAGCGACCGCCCTTTGAGCCGCCGCCAGACCTGGGAGCCACACTTATCACGGAAGGAACCTTCAAAGACCGAGAGTTGGACATCGACCCGGAAAACACAGTTGCCCCTGCTACAGGGCCAACACCTTGGCTCCCTGGAAAATGCATTCCTCAAGCACCGCAGGCCCTGAAGTACACGATCAACTCTCCGAGGATAGAAGAGAAAAAACAGTATATGAGAGACCATGCCCTCGTAGGGAAATTCCTAGGGTTATGGCCATCAGAAAGGGATCTAATCAAATGGATATGGTATTGGTGGAAACCAAAAGGGCACTATGAATTATAGCTAGGCTCAAAGGGATTTTTCACAATCATACTGCACAACCTCGAGGACCGCACTCACATCTTTGATGGGGGGTCGTACTTTTTTAACTCAGCCGATCTCTTTTTAAGATTCTGGACCAAAAAGTTCAGCCCTGAAAGAGAAGATTTCGCCCACGCTCCAGTGTGGATCCAACTGTACTCTCTCCCCCAAGAGTTTTGGCTGGAAGAGGTCTTGTCTGGCATAGGCAATACCATTGGAATTTATGTAAAGTCTTCAGAAGCTACCAAACAGAGGTGATACACCTCTTATACGTGCATTTGTGTATACTTGAGTATAGCAAAACCACTGCCAGGAACCATCATCCTCAAGTACCAAGATGAATATTGGATCTAAACCATCGACTACGAACACATTCCTTTTCTGTTAAGCCCTAATATTGGTATATGTTATATTGATGTTTGGTTCTTAACATTTTCGGTGCCGGAAATGCCATGAACATGGACATTTGTTCAGAGAATTCCCCCTCAATGCGGCTCACAAAGAAGGGAACGCAGAAGACGGAAAAGACAAGGACGACTTCGTTCAACCAGGAGAGAAAAGAAGACAAGCAGGGCGAAGGCAACAAAATCAAGTAAGTAAAGATCCCTCTACTAGTAACAAATTTGCAATTTTACAAGATCAACCAGAGGACCCTTCAACCAAGATAAATCCCAGTGAGATTCATGTGGATAAACCCTCCCATTCTAAGGGACAGGAGGAAGATCGACCATCACAGGGAAAGGAAGTCGATCACCCCCCACAAACCACAGCAGGGGATCTGCAAGATCTCTTGGAAATCGAGGACGGGGATGCCGATATGGAAATCAAAGAGCAATATATGGCCGGGGTGGACCTGGAACACCTCGAACATGCCTACAGGCAGCAAAAACTGTACACTATACCCCGGGACCAATTACGGAAAGTACATAAGGTTTTTCTCAACTCCTTTGTCGGTTCCTCAGCGTGATCCAGTAAGGGCTTGGGGATACAGAGCAGTCAATCAAAGAACCAGAGTAAAACCCATAAAGATGATAAGAAAAGAGGTCGGAAGTCTACAAACAAACTCATCATCATGAAGATTATCTCTTGGAATATTAGGGGCCTCAATGGACGTAGCAAGCAAAAATTGCTACGGGATATGATCTTTGCAGAGAAACCGGACATATTACTACTTCAGGAAACAAAATGCTCAACTGAAGACATTGATAAGCTTCTCCCCTATTGTTGGAAGCAAGGGGAAGCTATGTCAACAGCCGTTACAGGCATAGCTGGAGGACTGGCCGTTATATGGAACCCAACCATAGTGTTGCTAGATAATTTTATTACCACTAAATGGTCTATTACAGCAGACTATAGGCTTATATGATCCAATAAACCTGGCCACCTAACCAATGTATACGGCCCAACCAACCCAAGGGACAAACAGGCCTTCCTCAGGAGCCTGGAATACCTCTCCAACCTGACTAGACACAATCGCTGGACCATAGGGGGAGATTACAACCTCATTCGAAATCTGGAAGAGAAAAAAGGGGGCTCACGGCGCCTAGATCAAGACACTAATGACTTCAACAGCCTCATAGATAAACTCAATTTGATTGACCTGGAAGCTATCAATGGCACCTTCACCTGGACAAATAGAGGAACTGGATCACACCAAATTTCTTGCAAACTTGATCGCTTTCTAATCTCTGATTCCCTTATGCTAGAGGGAATAGCCATGGAGGCAATCATTCTAAATATTCATGGCTCGGATCACTGGCCCATTCAGTTGTGGATAGAAGTGCCGACGTCACCAGGGAAAAAACCATTTCGGTTCGAGCAATTTTGGCTCAACCATCCAGACTTCTAAGCTAAGATCCAGGACTGGTGGAGACAGGCGGAGGTTACACATGGCTCTAAGATGTTTAGATTTCAGCAGAAGTTAAAAAACCTTAAACAACTCATCAAGACCTGGAATAAGCACACCTTTGGCAACATCTTCGACTCCCAAAGGCAGTTTTCAGAGAAAATGAAGACGATTCAAACCCAGATACATATGCAAGGCTTAACGGATGAGTTGAAAGTCCAGGAAGCAACAACTGCACAACAATTGGAGGCCAAAAAAGCACAGGAAGAGATTCTATGGAAGCAAAAATCACGCATCCAGTGGCTCAATGAGGGGGATCGCAACACTAAGTTCTTCCACAGATCTGTCATGCAACACCGCCACTCTAATAGAATCACACACTTAACTTCCACTACCGGTGAGCCTATTCTCTCCCACGAAGACATGGAAGCAACACTGACTGATTATTATAAAAACCTCCTCACGAAACCCTCTCCGAATAAATCGGAAGCCATAGCCAAAATAATGCAACATGTGCCTGCCCTCGTCACCAGAGAGAAAAACTCAGCTCTACTTCGTCCCATCACAATCGAGGAGGTGGATCAGGCTCTGCAAGACACTCCAAAAGGCAAGGCACCCGGCCCTGAACGATTTACCAGTGATTGTTTCCACCACTGTTGGTCGATGATCAGAGTAGAGGTCTGGGAGATTATTGAAGCCTCCCGCGCTACTGGACAGGTCCTTCAAGCTCTTAACGCCACCTTCCTCACTCTCATACCCAAAGAGGGGCAGGCTCACCACCCCAAGCAGTTCATACCCATAGCCCTGTGCAACGTCATTTATAAACTTCTAACAAAGGTGATAGCCCGCAGACTTAAACCCATTCTGCCTACTATCATCTCCTCAGAACAATCTGGCTACATAGAGGGCAGACAAATCTTGGACAGTGTTATTCTTTCTCATGAGGTGATTCACTCTCTGCAGAAAACTAAACTACCAGGTATGCTCCTTAAATTAGATCTCTGTAAGGCCTTTGATAAGATAAGTTGGGACTACATGAGGGAATTGCTCCTTGCCTTTGGCTTTGACAAACTTTGGGTGACTTGGATATTGAACCTCACCTCTACTTCTTTCTTCTCTATCCTTGTTAATGGCGTCCCCTCTCATCCCTTCACCCCTTCACGAGGAATTAGACAGGGAGACCCTCTCTCCCCCTTCCTTTTCATTATCATGGCAAAAGGTCTCAGTTGAAGAATTCAAGCGGCAGTTGCAAACAACACTCTAGCAGGTCTACCGTTGCATGGCATCTCACCTCCTATTTCACATAGTCAATTTGTGGATGACACGCTCCTGATGGGCACCCCAACGGTCTGGGAAGCAAACTCCATTCTCCAAATCCTCCAAACCTTCTCTGAAGCCTCAGGTCTAGACTGCAACAAAGACAAGTCCCTAATCTTCTTCTTTAATACGCCCCCTCATGTCCAATGCCATATCTCTGATCTTTTAGGTTTCCAAAGAAGCTTCGTTCCGTCCAAATACCTTGGCATCCCTTTGATTGATAACGCCCTTCAGAACTCCTCTTGGGAGCATTTTCTCTCTTCTTTTACTAAGAAGCTCTCTTCCTGGACCCTTAGAGTTCTTAACTTTCCAAGACGTCTCACTCTCCTCCACGTTGTTCTCCAGGCCCTTCCCACCTACCTCTTCTCAGTGCTGGCGTCTCCTAACTTTGTGATGTCAACTATCAAAAGCTTACAGAGGAACTTCCTGTGGCAAGGTCTCAACACAGGGAAGAAAATAGCTCTTGTCAGCTGGGACAAACTCTGTCAGCCCAAAGAGCAATGAGGGCTTGGCCTATGAGATCCTGCCATCATGAACAAAGTCCTCAGTGCCAAAATATGGTGGAGATGGCTTAAGAAACCCAAGGACCTCTAGGCACACTTATGGAGGAAGAAATATGCACCCGATGTAGCAGAAAAAAACCTCATACACTGGAATGGTGACACACCTCGGTCTTTAATTTGGGCAGTGGCTAAGCAGAATAGACAGCTCGTCACCTAGCATGCCTTCTGGGAAATTAGGAACGGGAAAACAGCCTTATTTTGAAAATATTTCTGGCAACAATGGCCCATTCTGGACCATGAGGATTGGGTCGAGCACATTAGCACTCAAGCCACACAGGTGGGCCTGACAACAGTGGCGGATTACTGGAGGGATGACCCACAAGATAACACTTGGCGGCATTGGCATCTCGACAGGCAAAGCATGAACCTAGACGGCCACGTGGATATGGGCCCCTATCAGACCGAAATGCTCAAATGAAAAATCCCCAAGCTCACTGGAGAGGATATCCTCCAATGGGGATATAGGCTAAGAGGCACCTATGGCATAAGACAAGCTTACCACATCAATATCCAACCGAACCTGGAACCTACACGGACTGTTTGGTGAAAGATATGGAACCTTAGACATTGGCCCAAAATCACTCTCTTCCTTTGGCTTGTGGTCCATTCCAGCATTCTCACTTGGGACAATCTCTCCAAAAGAGGCTTTGTGGGACCTTCCATGTGCATACTCTGTGGGGAGACAATTGAAACCATGAATCACCTCCTCACTTATTGTCCGTACACTGCACAAATCTGGGACCAAAGTGCGTTGTCATGCGCACCTCGGATTGTGTTCGAGACAACATCGTCGACACTATCACTAATTGGAGGGACCAAGTGTTTCACTCTCCCCTCCTAAATCGTATCTGGAAACTGATTCCTGGCTTCTTCCTCTGGCAGGTTTGGAAGGAAAGAAACATAAGACTCTTCAGGAACACTTTCCTCCCATGGAAACATTGTTGGACTCGTTGCTGCCTCAACATTCTGGAAACTCTCAAACTCCAACCTTGGACCGAAACAGACCTGACCAGCAATCCATCAGAAATTCTGATCCTGAAACATTGGCTACCTCTCCCATCCCCTCACCCCCCCTTCCCCTACCTTCAGGCCCTCCTCTTGGTCAGTCCCGCCAGTTGACTTCATCAAACTCAATTTTGATGGGGCCTCCAAAGGCAATCCAGGGGCTGCGGGGTATGGAGAAGTCTTCCACAATCACCATGGGCACATCATTCTTATTAATGCAGGCTCTCTTGGATACACCATGAATAATGTGGCGGAACTCTGGGCACTCACTCGGGGGCTGCAACTCGCCAAAGATCACAACTTCACTCAGCTAATTGTAGAAGGCGATTCCCAAATCATCGTCAATCTCTTTGGTAGACTTTTAAACGGAGATGATCCGGACAAAATCTCTCCAAGCTGGAGACTCTCGCATGGGCTAAAGACCATAGCAGAGTCACTGCACTCCAATCAGGTAGTCATACATGCCCATGTCAGAAGGAGTGCGAATCAGGTGGTGGACGACTTGGCTAATCTAGGGGTTAACTGGGATGGACCGAAAATCCTCTGTAACACTTCCCTCACTCTGGATCACCCTATCCTCCATCAATGTATACGCAAATCTATGGAAGTGGACAAACACCCGAATGGGGTGTTAGGGCCAGCCACCTGGCGCACAGAGGAGACGCGGAGAAGCTAGCAAAGCACCGATCCATGTGCCCGGCTCGTGCCTACTGCTGCCGACACCCCCATGCATTAAATTGAATTTACGACGATGGGAGGGGCATTTACTTGAGCTCCCTCGACCTCCTTTTCGCAAAGTGCAATGACTCGGTTTGTTTCTATTCTCGTCCCGCAGCTCTGGTCTGGTTCTGTTGGTATGCTCATGGTGTTTTTACCACCTCGGTCGCTCCTTGTCCTCACCCTTGGTCCAGCAGACCATTCCCACTCACCAGGCCTTACCATGCCGCGCCAACGAGTTAGACTGCGTAGGGATTCTCCCTGGCATCCTCGAAGACCTCGTGCTTCGACTCTGCCCCCTGGTTCACCTTCAACTTTATCCTCGCCGCTCCGACTACCTGAGTTAGCCATCCACACTTCCTCCACCATACCTATTCCGAGCTTCGATTGCCTAGCCATCATCGACACCAGCCCAAACCCTTCTTGGTGCCACCTCATAGCTCCTTCTACCTCTAGGTACTCCTTTTCTCCTCCTGCGCTGGATTTTGCCTCCATGAAATCACCCACTGGGACGCCCTCCCATGGTCGACCAGGCCATAACAAGGAGCCGATGTCCTCTAACCCAGAAGCAGACTTGCTGGCGCAAGAAAACCTTACCATCCTTTATGATTTGGTCTTCGAACTCCGTCAGGGAGTGGAGGACCTCCATTTTCAAGTACAACAGATGGATGGGAGGCTTTCAACCCTCCTCCAGCTTCTCTCCACTTACCAAGAAGCCCCTCCCACAGCTTCAGAAGAAGCACCTTCCACCGCAAGTGATAATGAGAGTTGCAGGCAGCAGGGCGCAGCAGAGGACAACAAGGAGCCGATTCGGCAGGAGTTCAAGTAAGCAATCATGGCCACAGACAAGCATGAGAAAACACCATCGGGCAACGCTGAGGTTGTTAAGGGACCGGTTCGACAGGAGGTCAAGGAGGCAGTTGTCATTAGTCTGCAGGTGTACACCCCAACGACAAATGCTGAGACGGCTGCTAACGAGGACGCGCGCATCGGGGGCGAGGACATGAAGTGGGCAACCAGTGGAACACCTGTCGTAGAGGAGCCGTGGCCAGGCCTTCTGCCAGAGTATGTGCCAGATTATACACCAATTGTTTGACCCCTATAGGGGGTTGTTTTTTCTAATAGATCTTCTTCTAGTGACATCTTTGTTAGCTAAGCTGTCTGTTTATTTTAAGACTGATAAGAACTCTGGTGTTAGAATTGCCCAGTTGGTTGAACTGGTTTCTCCTTCTGGAGCAGTTCAGTAATTACAACTCGGATGACATTCAGTTTTGTACTTTTGGTTTGGTTCTTGGAAGGCCTTTATATATAAAATTACTTACTTACAAAAACAAAACAAAAAACATCTAACCCCTTCCCATAAAGTTGATTTCAAAAGTCTTCTAGCATTTCTTTATCATCTATTTTATCACTTTTACCTAGTTAACTTACATGTTTCACCTTATATTAGAAATTTGATTGAAACAAAGGCTAAGGGTAACATGAATGCTATGCCCTTCAAGATGTACATATGTACTCCAAGGGTGCCATGTGTCATGCCTTTCAAGCATTTTTGTCCTTGAAACAAAGGATAAGGGTTTCGTGAACGCCATGCCCTTCAGGATGTACTGATGTACTCCAAGGGTTCCATGCGTCATGCCCTTCGAGTGCTTTTGACCTTGATCATTGGAAATATGACACAAGTAGCGAAGATCATATTATTCATGTAGTTTCCACTATTATGAGACTACTCGACATAGAGGAACAAGGCCTCTACCTTATTGTGTGCCCCTTAGTATACCTCGTGAGTGACTAAGACCCAGTCTACCCTCATAGCATCATGCAACCCTTTGAGCAAGAGTGTCCCCCACTCTTCAACTTTGACTACAACAGGAGTGCTAGTGAATGGAATTAGGGACGTTGTTCCACCCCTCCCTTTTATGCTGGTCTAGTTTGTATAACGCCTCTATGCCTTTTGTGAGTCGGATTGACAAACTTGATCCATGTGCCTTCATCCACTACACAAGTATTTATCGGTAATGTCCATAATCAATTTAAATCATTTATAAAAAATTTCATCAATACATTTACTTCCTGACTCTGTTTGGAGTCCTAGAGTCTTTGTTGATGATACACACATCAACTAATCATTGAGCTTCCTATACACTTGAGAACACATTAGTAATATTGGTACAATCATGATCATCCATAAAAGTTATTCTACAAGGTATACTGCATAATTAATCAATTTCACATTTTGACCTTTTAAGAAATTCATAAAAGTCTAGCATTCATAAAAATTTTAATTAACCAGGTCGTTTGCAAGCAAATTCCCTTAAAGAATAAGTTTGTCCTCTAAAAATAGTCAGGTGAAATAGGACATTACAATCTCATACACTAATTTGGAGTGTGGCATCATCATCATCATCATCATCACCATCATCACCATCATCACCATCATCACCATCATCACCATCATCATCATCATCATCATCATCATCATCATTAACCAGGTCGTTTGCAAGCAAATTCCCTTAAAGAATAAGTTT